>VUQJ01043781.1:0-14092 GCA_015108635.1 Andinoacara biseriatus
ATCCATCCATTTGCTTCCGCTTTTTCCTTTTCAGGGTCGCGGGGGGGCTGGAGCCTATCCCTGCTGGCATAGGGCGAGAGGCAGGGTACACCCTGAACAGGTCGCCAGACACAAACAACCATTCACACTCACATTCACACCTATGGGCAATTTAGATTAGCCAATTAACCTAACCCCAGTAAGTGCATGTCTTTGGACTGTGGGAGGAAACCCACGCAGACACGGGGAGAACATGCAAACTCCACACAGTGAGAGAGGCCGGGCCAAGGTGGAATCGAACCCAGGCCTTCCAGATGGTATTCAAACTGTGAGGCAGCAGTGCTAACCACCGCGCCACCGTGCTGCCGTTTTTTATTTTTTTATTTTGTGTTTACATTTAATTTTGATTTCCTGACATTTTCTTCTGACCTTTGACTTTGGGTTATTTGTAAAAATAATAATAATTCATCTCGAGGACCTTCAGGATTGGACATGTTTTTGATCAAAATGCTCTTGAAGGCATCCACACTCTCCTGACTGCCGATCATCTCCCTGCAGGTGTGGTGTTCCACTACAGAGCTAACACCAGCCGCTACAGCCTGGACTTTCCCGATGCTGTGGCAGCGTGCCGCGCTGTAGACGCGTCCATCGCTACACCTGAACAGCTGATAGCTGCTTTTGAAGACGGCCTTGACCAATGTGACGCAGGCTGGCTTGCAGACCTGTCAGTCAGGTATGTTCCTAAATCTCTTCAAACAAAAGTATGCAGGTGCAGTAGGAATGTCTCTGACTGGAATATGAGGTCCAAAGAGATGCCGATACAAGCGAGGGGAGCCATCATGAGGCGTCTTCTTCTTCCACCTCCTCCCTTTAGGAATCACCACAACAGATCAAGGCCCCCATCTCATCCTATCCCAGCATCCTCCTCTGTCACACCAACCCTCTGCATGTCCTCCTCCACTGCATCCATGAACCTCCTCTGAGGTCTTCCTCTTTTCCTCCTGCCTCCATGTTCAACATCCACCCTCCCTCCTCTGCACATGTCCAAACCATCTCAGCCTTTCTTCTCTAACTTTGTCCCCAAGCTGCTCAGCCTGAGCTCGACCTCAGATATCCTCATCCTGTCCATCCTGCTCACTCCCAATGAAGATCTGGACATCTTCAGCTCTGCCTCCTGTCTCCAATCCATCCATCACAGCAGGTTTCACTACCATCTTCCCTTTCACTCCTGCTGCTATCCTTCTGTAACCCCTGACACCCGTCTCCACCCGCTCCACCCTGCCTGCGCTCTCTCCTTCACCTCTCTCGTGCACTGCCCATATCTCTGGATGGTCGACCCCAGGTATTTAATCTCATCCACCTTCACCACCTCTGCTCCTTGCATCTTCACCCCTCTCATTCACACACACATATTCTGACTGGCTTCTACCGACTTCCGTTCCTCTCCAGAGCATACCTCCACCTCTCACTACAGATAACAGATAACATCATCGTCCACAGAGACTCCTGCCTGACCTGAGAGATGGGGTCAGGTTCCTCTCTAGATCCACAGTGAAGCTCCTTCTGACCTTCTCAAACGTCTTATCAACACTCTCAAAGCAAACATCTCATCTGTAGTTCTCTTTCTCAGCCTGAAACCATCCTGCTGCTCACTGATCATCACCTCTCTTCTTAGGGAATCATTAGACTGAAAAACGAAATAAACCCAGCAGAGAAATAGTAAAATCTTCACAGTGCAAATGCATGATGACCCAAAGCAGACTGTAAAAGCAACCTGGGAGTTTCTGCAGAGGCAAAGCTGCAGAAACTTAAGGAACAAACTAAAATTCTTATCATTTATTAACCTGTTTTTATAGTGCTCTTTAAAAAAAATTGGCATTATTATTATTATTGTTTATTTTTCAGATATCCAATCAAAGAGCACCGTCCAGGCTGTGCAGGTAATCTGATGAACCGGCCAGGTGTGAGAACCTACGGCATCCGAGACCCCACAGAGAAATATGACGTATACTGCTACGCAGATAAACTACACGGTAAATACACGTGAGACGGGCACGTGCTGGTCCTTAGGTTGGCATTTTTGGGAAAGATGGAATGTTAGAGGGTGCTGTGAGTTTAGCATGAAGACAGGAAGTATGGGGCTCTTTATTCACCCATTCAGCATCGGGAATAACTCGGGGTTCAGTTTCTTCCCAAGGATACTGCATACTTTGGCATGCAGGCTGGAGCAGCCAGGAATCAAACCAACAACCTTCTGATTCCTACGAGACGTCCTGAGCTGATTTTTTTGCCACTAACCTCATTAATGTTAAATATCTGTGAACTGACTCTGTGTCTTTTTCCTGTGTCTGTAGGTGAAATTTTCTATCCTCCCTCCATCAGTGACAAGCTCACCTGGCAGCAAGCAAGGGAAGAGTGCAGGAAGCACGATGCTGTGCTGGCATCACCCGGTCAGCTGTTCGCAGCGTGGAGGGCGGGGCTAAACCGCTGCGACTACGGCTGGCTGTCTGACGGCAGTGTCCGTTACCCCATCACCATTCCCCGGCCTCAGTGTGGAGGAGGCCTGCTGGGGGTCCGCACGCTTTACAAGTATGAGAACCAAACCGGTTACCCGGACCCCACTGACAGGCACGGAGCGTTCTGCTTCAAGGGTGAGACTGACACAAACTGGGCAATAATTTACCCCGTTTATTTTCATCAGACCGCCGTCATAGCTACTGATTCGTGTCATATACACAAAGTGGAGATTTTCCAGGTTTAAAGGGGAAAAAAGGGCCTCTGGAAGTCACAGGGTGCCCCTCACCCCAGAGACCACAGTTCAGGTTCCACCCAAAACTGATCATTTTTACACGTTTCTCTCCTCAGACAAGTAGTTTTATCCTCTAAATCTAACCAAGTAGTTTTAGTGCCTAACTGTAAACCTAAGCCTAGCCTAAACCACACCGGAGGTCTGATACCAGAGACCACAGCTAAAGTTTAGAGAAGTTGCTGTTGGGAAGAAAAAGATAAAGGACATCGAAACCCAGCTTCATCAGGCAGCATGTAACGAGTGTAACGAGTGTTTTCTGTCACTCGCCCGTGTGTCCAAACCTTTGGCAGCTCTTTTAAGGCTTTTTGTCAGTTTTCGACCACGAAATCACCAAGTTGACCTTGAAGACTTCGGTGGATGTAATGCAAATTTTATTGGCTTGTTACCTTGACCCCCCCCCCCCATCACCCCCACACCGTTTTATCAGTATTCATTCGGAGCTTTGAGCTATCGTATTTACAGAGTCACACAAAAAACGCTACCAAAAACGTGACTTCCTGGGTGGCGGTAATGACCTCCATCACGCTGATGAAATGAAGCCTTTATCTTCAGTGGAGATAAACAGGAAAACTGGGAGGAGAAACGGTGGAAGACACGTGGCGGATGGTGACGGGCCGGGACGCGAACCTGTGCCGGCTCGGGCACACACATGTCCACAACATGTCTCAGGCATGTTTTTCTACATCTAAGTGCTTTTCATCCAACATTCACATTCCGATGAATGCATCAGGAGCAACTCGGGGTTCTGGATTTTGCTCAAGGGTGCTTGAGCATGGAATCAAACCACCGACCTTCTGATTAGTAGGTGACCTGCTCCACCTCCTGAGCCGCAGCCACCCGGCAGAGAGGGAAACAAGTTGGGAGGAGGTTTCACAGCGCAGGGCTCTGAGAGCTGAGGGCATCTGTGTCTTTACATGCTTTGTGTAATTGGAATAAAAAAATAGAAATATTACTGATTATCTTTTAAAAAATAAGAAACAAGTGTGTGTAATCCAAGTTCAGGCTGCACCGTTGAGTTCGCCAGACCAACCCGCCTCCAAACATCCACATCACCATGACAGCAAAAGTCGAGATCACTAAATAAACACGGAGGAGTGTCGCACAACAACGACACAACGTGCATCCACCTAAAAGCAGCAGGATAAGAAAGAACAAACCCAGGATAAACTCTCAGCAGCCGTGTTTATGGCGGGACGTGTTTTTTATGAGGGGAAAACCCAACATGTGCTCTGTAGCACAGATAGAGCCGAAGCAGGACAGATCCCTAATGTGTAACAGCTGGACCCTGCCCAAACTCCGAGAGACACACAGACAGAGGGAGGAGGAAGTGGAAAAGAGGGGGAGTTCTCCCATAAGTAACATCATCGTATAAAAACACAAACCTTTAGCAGCTCAGTCAGTGCGGTGTGAAGCAGACACACTGAGAATGATGCAAAGATCGTTTCAGAGGCACTTGCCTGGCAGTGCAAAGGTACTTTCTGAACATGAAACCTGTGTAATGTGCTAGCCAAGCTTTAAGTGTGGCGGCAGACCTGCAAGAGCAAGTTAATGTACAGCAAAGTGACAGCGTGAGGACAGACCCCAGGCCAGCCAGATGGCTGAAGCTAAAACACATGACTTCATATCTGGGCAGGGCCCAGCGTGCAGCCACGGTCTCCATCGCAGTGCAAAGGAGCAGACACAAACACAGCTAATGCCCCAGTCTGCAGGCAATAAACACCTTCAGCTGGTAGAAGGAGAAATAAAAAATGTGCAGTTTTACAAGTATTCCTGAGGAACGCAGAAGTACAGAAGTATAACTTGAAAATGTATTTAATAAAAGTAGTGCAGTAAAATCTGCTCTGCTGCATACTTTCAGAGGACGTGTGAAACCCACACCTGGAATCTAATACAACAGCTCTGCTGTAATATCATCATTTTCTGTTTAGTTTTCATAAACGTATTAGTTTCTACTCTATGATTTCTGCCCAGGCTGTGCGGGTAATAGTGGTGGCTACAAAGAAGTCTGATTGTGTAGAAGGCCGTTAAAAATCGTCCTCCCGTCTTTCGGTTTATGACCTCATAAACATTTTCCTGGTGAGTTTCAGTCACTGAGATTCTCCACTGGCTGCATCTGTCTTTGATAAGCAGCCTGCAAATGTTCAATTTGGCATAAAATGTCACACATTTGATTTTAGCTTCTCAAATGTCAACTTTAAGCATCCTGGTATAGCAGCAGATTAAAACTGTGTCAAACAAAACAAGACATCAGAAGGCAGTCGTGGTCGGGGGGGGTGTTTCAATCAGGAATTTAACAGTTTGCTGACATTTATCAGATCAATGAATAAAACAAACTTAAACAAATCATCAGAATATTGAATAACTCTTAATTGCAGCCTTTATAATTGTTTTCAAATGTTACTGTAGGTTTACACTGGGTATGGCCAGTATCAGTAAAAGTACCAATGTACCCCCCCAACCACACACCCTCCTGCCTAAACATACGTGTCCCTGTCAGGGATGGAGGCGAGTCAATTACGTGCCGTTTATTAAAGCGTTATGTACGTGACGTCCAAAGCCTGCCAGTTACTCCCACGGCACAAACCATATGAACTCAGACACACACAAAGGACTGCATTGTGTGCTCAGCAGCCTTTCTCACATGGTATATGTTCCATTATAATGAGATATAAATCTTTCTTAGGATCACAGGAGGTCTTTTAAATAAAATTCTTATGCTCTGTTTACAGTTCTAAAGGATATTATTTTCAGAGCAAAGAAGACAAAGACAGATTTGGCTTAAAAACAAACAGTTTAATCAGTGCTGACTGCAGGCTCACAGTCACGGTAAAAAGTGCTCTCTCTCTCTTTCAGTAGGACGGATTTTTCACAGGTCAGGACATAAAAAATGATCTGCTTCTTACCTGCTCTTAAAAGACAGCCTGACATGAACAAATGCACATAACATGTTACACTGTATCATTACTTATTTAACAAAAACTAAGACAAATTGCAACAAGTGCACCTCGTACAGTAGAACCACTTTTACTAGCAGTGACTTAAAGTAACCATTTTCTGCAAAACAAGCCCAAATCCTGCTCCCTCCACCTCCTGCTGACAGTCTGAGGTGTTTGTGCTGATCTGCTCCAAACGTGCTGCTGTGCGTTCTGGACCAACATCTCCACCCTGGTCTCGTCTGTCGGTTCCAGAAGTCTTGTTGGTTTGTTCACACGCTGCCATGTTGTTCTCTCAGAGAAGAACCTTTCTCCTGCAGCCACTCCAAACCTTCCATACTTGTTCACACTCCTTCTAGTTGTGCTGTCATGAACTTTGACCTGTAGAGTCTGAGCTGGAGCTCGCTGGTGTTTTGCAGCATTGCACAGTCTGAGCTCGGGGTGAGTTTGCTGGGACGTCCACTCCTGGGAAGATGTTTTCCAAGAATGATGGACTCTGTTTGTTTGGAAACGGCATTCGGACCCTTCCCAGATTGATGGGCAGCTTCTCCGAGATGATTGTTGATCTCTTTCCTCCTTGGCCTTCTGCAAGCACACAGCTGAATGCTCCAAAGCAGCAAACGTCTGCTGACCATCAGTTAACCAAGTGCAGCTGATCAGCAGCTCCGCAGCTGCTCCTATGGCAGCAGTGAGGGTGCACTTAGTTTTTGCTTCTGCATGTCAGCTTCGTTTTTCTTAAATAAATAATGACACAGTTTAATGTGTCATGCTTTGTTCTTTATCTGAGGTTGCATTTGTCCAAGTAAGATTATATTTATTATGTCCTGAGGGTGTTCTGAGGTTTTCTGGACACATTCAGGCTTCCAGTAGCGGTGCTGGTTTTTTTTGAGTGTTTCAGGACTGAAACGGCTTCATTCTTGACAGCTGACTTCATGTTTCCGAAATCCGTGATCAATCTGCTACATTTCCTTTTATAGCTCACTGTACTGTAGCTGCCATCTGACAGCTTCGTGATTAACATTTCCTAAACTGCCCTGTTTCTTTTTTTAATGACTCATGGACTTTACTGATTTCATTCTGTAAACATTTTTGTACTCGATATAATCAACTCGCTTGACTAAACTTTTTTTAGGAGAACAGACTCAAAGTTTCCCACCGATGACGCTGTGTGATAGTTTCCAAAGCAGATCTGGCTTATTTTCTATTTGATTGTTGTTAATGAGATATATTAGTTACACAATGTCAATTTTGCTAATACAAATTTCAGACTTATTGGTGTTGCATTTAAATCCAGTAGGACGTCTGGAATGTGAGGGTGCTGGTGAAAACCCTTTATTTCCATAAATATGAAGGTCATAGCTGCTGCGATTTTTGCTCTTTATATTAATGTGAGTGTTTTGTAATTACTTTTTGCAATGAGTAAGGAAAATGTTGCCTTTTTCATGAACAGAGCTGCAGTTGGAAAGCATTTTTCACCTGTTAAACTCTTTGCAGGACATGCTTTTTAACCTCTTGTTCTCCTCTGTGTTCTCTTCTACAGCTAAGCTCCTAGAGCTAACTACCATGAGCTCCCAGATGACTCCAGATGTGTACAAACCTGACACCCCCACATACACTCCCCGTACTCCAGCAGCCTTACACCCGGAAAGAGCTGAAATCCAGGCAAAAGGACCAGAAGCTGTTACAGGTTCAGCAGAGGCAGACCCGGCAGGGTCAGACAGGGCTGAGAGTAATGGCAGGGGGGAGGGAGACGGCAGCCATGACAGCAATGACGAGGCTGAGGCAGAAGCAACGACAACCCCAGAAATCGCATCACACGGTGTTCAGTGGGTGGAAGCTTTACCAATGGAAGTCCCCGATACTGCAGATCCTGTTCCTTTAGAGAGCTCCACACCAGAGCCGGGCATCCCAGCTGGGACCACCGCAGCGGGGAAACAACCTGCACTTATCTTCAAAGAGGACCACACCATCGGAGCGCAACCAGCCTTTGACCTGGAGAAATCTCTGCCCACTTCTGTAGGTGGGAAGGCACCAACCAAACCACCTGTCCACCTGATCTTCGTCAATTTGCACAGCCCGAGTCAGTCACAGTCAGGTGAGTTGGGGGCGGGGCCATGATGTCAGTACCTGGAGCGTATGAACAAAAGTGATGGTGTCTGTGATAGAACACATTAACTACAGTTGTGGTGAGAAGTTAAAGCAGTTTCCAGTTCACGGGGGCCTTTGGCGGTTCCTGAGCATCCAAACCAAGCTTCTTTGATCTGAGGGGGACAGTTTGGGTCTTCTTCCAGCAAAGTGGTCGCACATCTGAATAACTTGATCTTTGAATCAGCACTTGTTTAGAAATGGCTCCATTAAGCTTTTGGAAAGGACTTCCTAAAACCCGGAAACTGAAAATATGTGGACTGGGCTTAAAAGCAGGAAAGTGCATTTCCTGCTTCTTAAAAGCAGGAAACGCACCAATTTAAACAAACTACCAATTCTGCCGAGATGAGTGCTCATACAGCCAGAATTTAGGCAGTAGCTCGTTGATGCCCACCACACCACCTCGGGTGCAATTTGCTGAGCGACTTTTAACATTAATGGGGGTGTATCTACAGTTTTGACCCTGTGACGATAAATTCTAACTTGTGCACCCATTTCTTATTTTTTAGTCTTTACAGATGTATGCTGTACAATCACTGCCTCCTGAAAAAAACATCAGTTTAAAAAAAATCTTTAAAAGCCCCAAAATACCAGGATGTCCACGATGAGTGACTGTAAACATTTGGCCACAAGTATGTTGTAGAACCCACTATGGATCTTTGAATCTGAAAGGAACTACTCGTATTAATATTTACACCAGTGTGTGGTGCAGTGAGCCCTCCTGAATCTTGCGTAAGCCATTTGTGTGTGTGTGTGTGTGTGTGTGTGTGTGTGCTTGACTGAGCAGTTCAGTCTTTCAGTGAGAACATTTATCCATGTGAATTACTTTATGTTTATTAGGTTGTGCTGTCAGGGCCTTAAATGCAATCTTTTACAGCGGATTTGTACTGTTTGCTGTCTCAGCAGAGCCTCGTGGACTGCAGCCCGCAACCTTTCTAGACACGACCCTAAAGAGGTGCATGTGTAAACGTAAATATCCAGCAGAGAGGACTGAGAGATTTTTAACCCAACTGCATCGATTTGCAGCTCAGATAACAGTGAATTTACACCCTGAAAGAATCTCTCCTGCCTGCTGCACATTACACCAAAGCAGCATCGTCTCCTATAGTGATAACCTGGAACAAACTGTCTCCTGTTGTATCTGCAGCACCAGTCTGACTGTATGTTACACGTGAGAAAGTTCAGCTCCACCTGATTCTCGCGACAGTTGTAGCATGGCGTTCATGTTTAAAGTGGCAAAGGAAACACCTTTAATATGCTGACAGATTCTCACACTCTGTTTCTAGAGCCAGATGTGGAAATGATGAAATCAGTCATTGCTGCGCGGCCAGTTTGTAGTTAAACATACTGTAAACACATCACAGCTTCTCCACTGGGAAGTAGGAGGGCCTCAGGAAAAGGCAAACACTGTAACACAAGAGCGGCCGAGTCTTTCCGAACACTCTCGCACACAAAGACACAGCGGTGGTCTGATGGTGTGATTAGTCTCGGCTGGCTTTAGATGACGTGCCCTTCAGAGCTTTGTGTTCGACTTTCCCATCAGGATTTCTGCAAGAAAGAGTTGCCGACAAACCGCAAATGCTTGACTGTAATTGTCTGTTCTCCAGGGAGCAGCTTGAATTGCTGAAAATAACTAGTTCTCAAACAATCCCTGTATTCTGCAGTTCAGTTTCCCTTCATTCACTTGAATTAGCTGCATTACCACCAATGCTGGATTACATTAAACAGACTAACCGAGAACTGGCAGATGGTCCTTTTTTTAAATTTTTCAACCACTGTAGATCACATGTTGTGTGTTTATTGTTTTTATCTCTCGTTTTTAAAAAATAAAATAGGACATCCCAACAACATGTCTGCTCACTAAAGAGAGGAGAAGGATGTCTGTATAAATCTAGCAGAATAAAACATAGAATAAATTACAGAAATACAAATTGCACAATTACAGAATAAATTATTATACTGCAGTAAATTTGTAACAAACCAGGCAGCTCTTTCACTTTCAATACTTTATTTAAAGATATAAAAGATTTCAGGGTCAACCTGAAAGAAAGGCGGGTGTGAAATGTCAAAGTGAGGTCAGAGGTCAAATGTGACACAACATTTGGATGCAAACTATAATGTGATATTCCGAATCCCGGCTTCCTCCCACAGCCCACAGTTTTAAGTGATCATACATAGTACATGCTGTGGGGTTTACTGCAGGAAAACCAGCTTGCACACATTGTTTCCTTTCTTTGGGATATTCGGTGCTTGGAAAGGGTTAATAGCGGTTGACAACAGGAGAGGCCCTATCTGCCTGGAGCCCCATAATCATTGATTCAAATTACAGAGCACATGTCTTTGTTACCGATCGGCAGGCGGTACCATCTTCCAGAAGTTGTGTTTGCTGCTGAAAGGTTGAAGCTCTGGTGCATCTGTAATAAATCAGCACATAAAGCAGAGGCTGTTTTGTGTGAGGCCCACCAACTCACAGTGTCCACATCCTCAGGAAATTAGGAAAATTGGACCACTGAGTGTTGCAGTGAAAAATCACAGTGCAGCATCAGGTTCAGTGACTGAAGCTTTTCGGGCTTTGAGCAGCGAGTCACTTAACGGTGACAGCGTGTTTCTGTTCGGCCTCACAGAAATGAATGCCAGCATGGTCACAATCAATGAGTTCAGTTGGTCATTTTTTTTTCTTGAAGTTTTCTCCAATTGTATCTAATTCAGTCCTTCAGCTCTTTGTTGTTATGACTTTTTGCACATTTGCAATCTCTGCTTCCCTCTGCATGGTTTCCATGTGTACCATAAAGTCTTAATGAAGAGACACAAGCATGCATTGTCTGCGAACAGCCGCTGGCACTGACTGACCTTTATCATAGGAAACACAGACCTTCAACTGTTAACCATCCAGATATGGCTTTTTTTTGGCTCGTTTTAATAAATGTCAGAAACGAGCTGCTGCGGGATCTCGCCGCTGCGGAAACAACTCACAAAAGTTGCAGTAAAAAGCTTTCAGAATTTTACTTATGCTAAGGAGAAGAACTATTACAGGCTAATGTGACTTCAAGTATTAATCTGGAGATTTATCTGGTGGGGATAATCCGGTCCACAGCTGCTGAGTCTGTTTTTGAATGCATGCACAGATTTTATTGACCTCAATCTGACCGCAGAGTTCTTACTTTCAGCTGTGACTGGAAGTCTCGTGCTGCCTCACAGTGTGTATCTAAAGCTACCACCACCTTTTTAAAACAGCATCCTCTTGGCCAGGACGGGTGAAAACAGATGTCCAGATGTGTAGAAGTCCACGGGAAATCTGCCCTCGGCTGCTTTTTGTGCGCTTCTGATGAGTTTATGGTCTCAGTTGCTAATTTGATATCTTACTGAACAATTTAAATAAAGACATTTAAGGCGGGACTACCTGTGACTGAGGCGTTACTGACTGTATACATGCGCAGTGTCTCTCACAGTCAGATCTGTGCTTGTCATATCCGGATAGCAAAAACACTCAGTTCCTAACAGAACCTGATGATGTCATAGTGGGTTTATCCATCTTTTTATACAGTCTATGATCCCTTCATTATCTCTCTGATCATGCTGGCTATATGAATATAACCACCATGACGTCACCATTGTTTGGGGTCACTGAGTGGGTGTCTAAGCCCATAATTATGCATAATTTTTACCTTGTTCTCTTAAACGTCTGTTTCTCATGTGTTTAGTGGATCGTATCCTGGAACTGTTGAACCAGCCTGTGGGCGGCTCTCAGTCGCTCTTTCCTCAGCTCCCTGATGCTAAACAGATAATCAGTCCGTCTGTGCAGGGCAGCGGGGACGCCACTTCCCTCGAGCCCTCTCCCACTGGTCTCCCACCAACGATCAGCTTTGTCAATGGAAAACACGAGGTACCTTCTATACATTGACGTGTTTGCCACGTTACTTTATTTATATATATTTTTGCCATTATTTCTGTCATTGCTCGTTCAGAAACACTCATTCAGTCATTCTGTCTCTCATTTATTCTCTTGAATATGTGAAGCAGTCTAAACCGGTCGAGCTACTGGCTCGTCCTCATTTCTTAAAGTAATCACAGTTTTCAATCCATCCAGCTAACACTGGCTCCACAGCAGCCAGAGGAGGCCAGAGGAGATCAGTTTGAGGTGGCCACCCCTGGACAGGACAGTGACGAAGACATGAGCGTGACTCCCTTTGACGACAGTGTCATAGAAATCCACACAGCGACGCTACCAGAGGAAACCGGGGATACGTTCATTTATCCCAAAGATGACGTCACAGTCTCAGGTGCAGACGTGGGTCCTTATGTCTTTACTGATGTTGGGAGAATCAAAACTCAAGAACCACGTCAAACAGCAACTACGACCAAAACCCCAAACACTGTCTTATCAGCAGCATCTCACAAGATATCAAGCTCAGGCCTTCCTGATATCTCCACGCCTGTAACTGATGTCGTCTTCACTGATGAGGACGTGGAAAGCTCTGCCAGCCACTCCACGGATGAAGAGGTTGGCACTATGCAGGAGGGCTCTGCAGACGGTGCTCCACCCACCCCAGCTACAGGACACCCGTCAGATGTGAGGACCGATGAGACAGAAATTGGAGGGACCGAACCGACTCCGACTTTTCTCCCGGACACAAAGCCACGGGAAACTGCACAGGCCCAGACTGAGGACTTTGAAGGGTCCGTCTCGGGAGAAGATGAGGCCTCAGGTCAAGATGTAGACCCACCAGAGACATCCACTCTTAGCACCACACTGCCACCAACTTCCCCTCACCTTTATACCCAGCAGCCAGCACCTGCAGCAGGTACAGAAATCACAGATGTGCCTGTAGTTTCATCAGGAGATGATGCAGTTACAGACACAGACTTAGGTGCAGAGCAGCTGTCTGGGGAGGGGGAAGCTTCTGGGGAACAGGGTGGTCCGGGTGAGCTTTTCAGAGATGTTGCTGTTACCGCTTCACCAGCTGTGGCAGCCGTAACCTTTGGACAGCAAACCTCCACAGACATGAAGGACACAACGCCAGAAATGAGGACACTTAAGCCTTCCACACATCCCTCCCTTCAACATAAAAGACATCCAGCTGTCACAGCCGAGCCCGCCTCCGCTTCCTCTGGCAGCCATGCAGAGTTTGACAGAGAACAGTCCAGCACCAGCTCCGTGCAGAACGTAACCCAGACCACACCGTCCACTGCTTCACCCTTTTACACCTTTGACCAAAGCAGCTATTCTGTCCCCCAGTGGGCCCTGATCCCTGACCCAGCTGCCACTGCTTTGCCAGAGGAAACATTTGTAGATTATGATAAAGCGATCGCTCCCGTTTTGGCAGAGTCGCGCCCTCAAACGCCCGAACAGACAGTGTCCACGGTTCAACCAGACACCAGCTCGGACTCGGTTTATTCAGTGGAGGCGAGCACTGTAAATGTTAGAGGTACGTGAACTCTTTTGTTGTTGGGTTGGTTTATAGCTGCAGTGGTGGAAATGGCACAGCAGCTTATTTTACTGCATGTTTTGCTATTGCCTGCTTGACATGTTGATAGTTACTCAAATCAACAGCTGCTTCCAAATGGCCTCTTGCTGAGCCATCTGCCTTAATCATAAAAGAGTTTTCTAACCCACCCCTTAAATTTAGGGCCATGATGTCTGTCACTGACAGACGTGAGGACACAGGCAGCTGTAGGTGGAAGGTGTCTGCTGGGCCCCACCTCGTCATCGTGGTTTGTGTTGTTGCATTTAGAAGCAATTTTAATGAAAGTACAGTATCAGTCACACGAGTGTGTCCAAACCTTTGACTGGTGCTGTATGTAGGACCACTTTTTTTTTTTGCATTTGTGCAATATTTCTAAAATTAGAAACATCCTGTTTCAGATTGATGCAGAGAAGCTAATCCATGCATTTATTACTTCTAGGCTGGACTATTGTAATTCATTATTATCAGGCTGTCCTAAAAGCTCCCTGAAAAGCCTTCAGCTGATCCAAAATGCTGCAGCTAGAGTCCTGACAGGGACTAGAAAGAGAGAGCAGATTTCTCCCATATTGGCTTCACTTCATTGTCTCCCTGTTAAATCTAGAATAGAATTTAAATCCTTCTCCTCACGTACAAAGCTTTGAATAATCAGGCCCCATCTTATCTTAAAGACCTCATAGTACCGTATCACCCCAATAGAGCACTTCGCTCTCAGACTGCTGGATTACTTGTGGTTCCTAGGATACTTCAGAGTAAAATGGGAG
>VUQJ01043784.1:0-17309 GCA_015108635.1 Andinoacara biseriatus
CCAGTGAAAGGAACTCTGAATGCTTCAGCATTCCAAGACATTTGGGACAATTTGATGCTCCCAACTTTGTGGGAACAGTTTGGGGATGGCCCCTTCCTGTTCCAACATGGCTGCACACCAGAGCACAAAGCAGCTCCATAAAGACATGGATGAGCCAGTTTGGTGTGGAAGAACATTTTAGTACAGTGTAGTACATAAATGATATAAATCAAAAGACGTTTCAACTGGAACAATAATGTGAAAGTACTGACTTCATATCCACCATTACTGCACACTAACAGCAGGAACAGAAACACCTCTATAGGTTTAAGAAATGTTAATAATCTTCACAAAAGTCAGGATTAACTATGGGAATGTTGCATTAGACTGTATTAGTATATCTAGCAAGCTGGTAACAGATAATATAGACAATTGAGTTGTTATATTGCATTCATCATGTTCAAGTAATCTGTACATGTAATCTGAGCATGATGACGTGAAGTTACTAACACACACATTTACATTCACTGCAGTTATACAGAAGCTCACTGCACAAGCACGAAACATGTGAATAACTGTACGTGTTGCCCTTACATGCCTCAGGAATGCCTGCAGCTGAATCAGTAACGGTTGGAACAGGATGTCTTCC
The DNA here is from genome assembly GCA_015108635.1 of Andinoacara biseriatus. Taxonomy (NCBI): domain Eukaryota; kingdom Metazoa; phylum Chordata; class Actinopteri; order Cichliformes; family Cichlidae; genus Andinoacara; species Andinoacara biseriatus. Next base: position 629 of record VUQJ01043784.1, read on the forward strand.
TCCGTCTGTCTCGAATGTGGAAGTTGTTGTAGCCAACTTTAAAACACTCCATACTTCACTCGCAGACAAATAAGCACAAGAGTAACAATTTTTAGAGCCAGCTTTATATTTTCAGGGTTTTAGCTCAGTTCACAGAGTCTTAAATGGGGAAGTTGTATTAGTTTACCCCGCCCACCACCCACATGCAGTCACACTCACGACGCAGCGATTTTTTAGATTTTCAGAGTAAAGAGTTTTCATTTCCAGGTCGTTGCTCAATTCATTTGAAAGGAAGAATCATTTCAATCTGCCCCTCTGCTAAAGGAGCCCTTCAGCAGACCTGTCTCACAGCACATCAGGAAACAATAAATTAAATATAATGTTTTATATTCTTGGAGCAAACACATGTGTGACCACTGAATCATCAAAATGCAAATATCACAGCAGCCTGAACACGATGTCAGCAACAGTCAAAAATGCATTTTGAGTTTCACTTTTTGGAGCCATCCCAGCTGTGACAGGGTGAGAGGCAGGGCCCACCGGGACAGGTCAGCAGCCTGTCACACTTACAGAGCGACACACAACCAATGTTTAAAACAGAATTAGAAATTAATAAGTGGCAATCCAGTGCAATTCATTTTTAAAGCTATAAAGTATTTTATTCAGACAAATTCAGGCGATGAATAAATGCTGCTGGATGAAGGAGAACATGACGGTCAGCATGAATTCTTGTTGCAGACAGGAGGTTCCAGCTGAGGGGGAGAAAGAAGATGATGAGAACGATAAACCCATAAAATAAGTTTGATAAGGATTGTTGATTGCATGTATATCATAGTTTGAACATACTTCAGTTACAGAATACTTTAGAGTGTCACAGCGTCACGCGTTTCTTTTCTCTCTGTATGAGTTTGTTTTTGCTTCCGGTTTCATTTCTCTGGCTCGCTGCACGTTTACGGTCCTCCTTTGTTCCCGTTTCTGTCCTCACTGTAGTTCATCTGTGCCTTCTTATTTCTCTCACTGGTGTGTATGTGCTGTCTCTTGGTCTTTGTGGCCTCTCTCCAGTTAATGTTTCTGTTATGGCCGATCACGGCCTGCTGTGATTGTGCCCATTGCTCTCTCTCTGTGCAGATGTAACCGTTTCATGTAGTTGCATAAAACAGCCAGTGTTTATATTTTACTGTCTCTGAATGAAACCTCAAATTTCTTTATGCTTTTCATCCTGTTTCAGATCTTCCTTTGCTTTGAGTACAGACTTTTAGCAAAACGTTCTTCTGAAGATTATTGGGTCACAGTTAGGGGCGTGTGGTGGGGAAATGGACCCAAATGAAGGACACGATACGAAAGAGATGACAGTATTTATTCAAAGGAGGCTCACAAGACAAAACAAACAAAAATCTCAACCACGGCAATCACAAAGAACACAAAAGGAAGCCTAGGAGATAGTGATGGGTCGGTCACGAACGAGCCGGCTCTTTGAAGTGAACAGGAGCCGGCTCCTGATAGGGAGCAGTTTCTTTTTTCTTTTTTTTTTTGTGGAAGCCGCACGTGATTGGTTAAGATGTGTGGTGGAATCTGCATGTCTGCACTTTTTTTTTAAAACTACAATCTGAGGAGCCGTTTGGGAGCCGAAAGAGCCGGCTCTCTGAAAAGAGCCAAACTTCCCATCACTAACAGGAAGGGCCAGCAACATAAACCAGAAAACTCTCTTAACAGGGCGACAGACACACACAACAGGGGAAACAATGATGACATCACAACAACAGGCACTGAAAACACAGGACTGAGATACACAGGAGGATAACGAGGGGAGCGGGAACAGGAGGGAACACAGGTGAACCACATTACACAGACGCGACAAGGGGAAGCAAAACTGAACATGACGGACTGGGACCAGATGACTTATCAAAATAAAACAGGAAGCCAGACGGGGCAACAAAGATGCAGACCTGACACATGGAAACACAAGGAACTAGAAACAACAAACTGAGGACTAATAAACATAATCAGAGATATAACTTAAATAGAAACAAAAGAACACAAAACACTGGGCCGCCGGCCCAGAACCATAACAGGTAAAGTCCAGTTAAGTGCAGGGAAACTGGAACATGTAACATAACGATTTTATTCTGAACTGATAATAAATCTGTCAGCTAACAGCCCCATGTCGCTCTTCTTACACTGAGACGTTTGAAAAATGCAAAAACAAATAAAAATCAAATGAACCTTAAAGAAACTTTGGAAGTGGCCAAAATAAACTATATGGTACATTTTTGTTTTGTTTTTGTTAAAGGGGAATGCGCTAACCGGCTGAACAATTACCAAAAGCCCTGAAAGACCACGGAAAAAACAAAAAAAAGGTAAACAAAACAACAGGAAGCAGATCAATGAAAAGAATTCTGTCATCATCCCTTTAGTTAAATGCCACAAACCATCCTGTACTGCCAAATATAAAAAAACTGTTACATACCAAACGACAAGCACAACAGATGACCCGCATGGTTAAAGGAAGGCAGGCACAGACGTTGATCCGCACATGGAGAGGATCATCGCTGTCTCAATTTCTGTGACGGCGTTGCTGTGGAAAAACTTTTCACTGTTTTCTGTTCAGAGAGGAAAAAAGTTTGTTTGGATTAGCAAACAGCTGATTAGCCTTTCCTCAGAAAATGTTACTGCACACAAACAGCAGCAGAAACACAAACATCTCTCTGCAGTATTAATAACTATAAAGGTGGGATATCTGGAACTATTTCATTATATTATATTATATCATATTTACTATCATTTTATAATAAAGATGTGACCATAAATTGCTGCTCTATCATAAAGTCTCTGTGATGTAATTTTAGTCTAATCCAGCAGAGTTAGTGCATTACCAATAAACATATTTACAGTCTTCACATTCATACGAAGACTCACTGCAAGCACAAAAGAAAACGCTAAACTCATAATACTGACTTTGCTCTGCAACTCTTCAAGTAGAAATAATATGAATATGAAAGGTGAACATTACCCTTGCCTCAGTGCTCCTTGCAGCTCAAACAGTCAGTAAGATCTGCAATATGTTGAAAGGGGAAGTTGTCTGAGCCTAGATTCAGCACACTGAACCCCCACTCACAGACATAGATAATAGTTTATTAGCATGCTTATTCACTGCTTTAACAGAATTTAATTATATATATACACACACACAATGTTCTCATTATTTTTGAAATATGTGAAATCAATAAAATCACAAAACAGACTGTGAATTAACTAAACTCTAAATGACCTGTGAATAAATAGGATTTCTTTTTTTAATGTTTTCACATGAAATCCATTATTTTTCAGCACAAAATGACCATAAAAATACAGTGACAAAAGTAACATAATTTCACAAATATGTCATTTATTTAAAAGATATACGTTTATTTAAAAGATAAAACCGTTAAATTTCAGTTAATTTGTGTAAACACATATTTGAAATGTGATGCATTGAGTGCACAATGACACAAAAAATGTCTGTAATTTCACATGGATATGTTGTGTCATCATGGAAGTTTTCACCAAAAAAAAAAAATTGTGTGGAAAAAATTAATTATTTTCTCCCATTTATCCATGGCCGGGTGCAAATTTCATAACTTCATATTTTATTCACAGTAGAACATAAAAAACATATCAGATGTTTAAACTGAGAAAATATAACATTTTAAGAAAAAAATATTTTTTCAGATTTTGAACATAATGGCAGCAACACAACTCAAAAAAGTTGGGCCAGTTTAACCATCGTGCCCCTCTTCTTTTCACAGCAGTCCCAACAGAAACATGCCAAATTACTCACAATTACAATTACATGTGCACTGTTAATACATGATACATATAAAAATTAACCTCTAATACGTCTAGGTATGTTTTCTATACTGAGCAGGTCTTCACCTACAAATAGCGCCTTTATCACTTTTGTACCTTTTTTATTAAATGCTTATGTAATAAAATGTACATGAAGCTCATATTAAAGCAAAAAACCAATAACCAATAAAACAACAAAAAAACTGTAAAGTTAACTTTTTGCAATTTGTCATAACAGCAGTGAAGAAAACTGAGGACACTGTTGCAAATAAAAAGGCATCCAATTTAAATGGAAAGATAAAATCAAAAGGAGATGCACAAAATAACAGGACAATTATGAAAAGGCCTCCCTGAGCCTGGTTCTGCTGGAGGTTTCTTCCTGTTAAAAGGGAGTTTTTCCTTCCCACTGTCGCCGAGTGCTGCTCATAGGGGGTCGTTTTGACTGTTGGGTTTTCTCTGTAATCATTGTAGGGTCTTTACAATACAAAGCACCTTGAGGCGACTGTTTGTTGTGATATATAAATAAAATCTAATTGAGCTGAATTTCAGCTGGTTGACAGGCAGAGGGACTTCTGAGAGCAGCACTTTAATAACCTGGAGCTGAATCTACTGTCAGATGATCATTTGCAAAAATATAAAAATAAGTAAGGATGAGGTTTTTTTTTTTATCTCATTCTTTTAGGTTCTCTGCATCCCTCCCATCACATGTTTGCTCCCTTTGTCTTTGCTAACATTCAGACCACCTGTTTGTGCTAAAATCCGTCACACTGGTGATCTGCTGCTGACTTGTGCTGCTGTGCTGTCTGTACTGCAGCAGCGCAGACGCGCGAGCAGCCTGTCAATGGGCCCTTTCTGCATGAAAAAAAACAGAATCAAGTCCACAATTGAACTGAGCAGAATCATGGCCAAACATATACTTCTGAGAAACGCTGATAGACTTAAAGCAGGTAAGATGAGCACAAAGTAATTTATCTGCAACAGAACCACTGCTCCTACAGATCTGTGTTTCTCCTCAGCAGGAGCCGAGGTGACAGCAGGCAGAGCTCTGACGGTCCCAGCTAGACAAAGAATGAACACAGGGACAGGGAACAAGCCCAAAATAAGGATGCGTTTATATTGTTGTAGTATTATTGCAAAAGGGATAGTGATAGCACAAACGACCCAGATCAGAACGGAGACCAGCACAGAACCCTTAGTTTGTCTTAAGAAGTCCAACAGTGGCCAGGCGATGAAAAAATACCTGCAACACAAGACAGAGATTCTAATTATCGCAGTGCAGTTTATTTCAGTCTATAAAGATGCTTCACAGTGCAATAAAATGTTCAGAGACATACAAGCACAATCACACTGAAAGACATATGAAAGACAAATACCTTTCCAGGACAATGCATGTTTTGAAGTGGAGACTGGTTATCACACCAAAGAAGAAAAACATGTCAGCGATGGTGCTGGTCCGATGATGGTCCTCCAGTTTAGCCACCCAAACAACTGGAGCACAGAACTGGATGAGGTTGGAGACGAGGAGGTGCGTGTAATAGATGGGAGGGACTAGATCCCTTCGGTCCTGCAAAAAATAGTCACAATTTTCACAACAGTAAGTAATAAATAATTGTCTGAAAAAACGTATTCTTATTTATACAAAATGTATATTAAATTAGTAGAGTTTTGCTCTTGAAATTAGGATGTATCCTGGGTTAGCAAAATGTTGGCTTTAGATTGTGACACTTGGAGTTGGTGGAAAATTGATTTGGTTGCAGTTTTCAATGATTCAGGATGACATTCAATTAAATCTCATTAGCAGGTTAGTGCATATTCATGTTGTGCAAGCTAATTTTCATGTGCTGCAGCCTGGAGTTGCTTCCAGTGACATCACGGAGAAACTTGCTCAGAAAGATGGCTGTTTGTTGGGATTTGGTGCTCCTCAAATCACAACAAACGCATGGAAAAGCATGTAAGAAAGAGGAGAGGAAGAACAGAGATTGTTTTCAGTTATATTTTTAACTTCAGTATACTAACGTCATTCAAAGGTTGCACAAAAACACTGTCAGGCAGTTTAGTGAAGGCTAAACGAGTTAGTTTGGAGCACTGTGGTGAAGTTAACAGTGATTCATTATGTTGGACTGTGGTGTTCATGGTTAGTGTTGGGTTACATAAAAAGATGGCACACTGGAGAAGCAGCAGAGGGCAGTTGATTTGTTAAATCTTCACATACTGACATAGATGAAAAATAATTATTTACATACCACACAACACATACGAAAGATGGCAATTATGGTCAAAGGAAGGCAAACGCCGATGTCAGTCCACATCACCACATCGACAGGCTCCATCTCTGCCTTTCTGTGACGGAGTTGCTGTAAAAAGAAAATCATCCACCATTTATATCTTATAAAACACATAAAACTGCTGTTTGATGTGGCAGTTAATGAAATGCAGAGAATAAGTCAATCCATGTCTCTTTGTTAAACCAAAAGTTAATCAAGGTGGAAAAAGAAATCTTCAGAAATTCAGATAAAATGTTACCGCACACAAACACCTGCAGAAAGACAAACACGTCTCTGTCCTGGTCCTGGGCCGTTGGCCCAGTGTTTTGTGTTCTTTTGGTTTCTGTTTATTTCTCATGTCCATTCGTCCTCAGTTTATTTCTAGTTCCTTGTGTTTCCAAGTGTCAGGTCCACGTCTTTGTTCCCCGTCTGGCTTCAAACCCCAAACATTTCTAAGGTACCCTTTCATAGTAAAAATGTGAACATACTGATCTGTTAGCTGATCTCTAACAAGTGATCTGAGTAAAATCAAGTGAGTTCATTAGCAACACACGCCAGTCCTGCATTTATACAGATACACAACAAGCGAAAAAGAACCAAACAGTCTCTTAACTTCAGCGGGAAATCCCATAATATGAACTTCATTATGAAACACATTCCTCATAAATATGCTACTCTTTAAGTAGAATAAAGTGAAGACCTGTTAAAAGGATTTTACTTGCCTCAGATCTGCTTCCAGCTGAACCACAGTACTAAACCTGAACATGAAAGCTGTGGTAACATACTTTACACTCCACCCTCCACTTATATTCACTTTCAGAATGGAGAGTACTCAGTTCATTTTCAAAGTACAGACAGTTTATTTATTTTATTTTCAGGGTGTACTGCACTGTACTTTAAAACTTGGAATATTTCCAGTGATTCCCGCTCATAAATGAACCCTGAGGCCAGAGTATATTAACTATGATAATTTTTTTTTTTTTTATTATTAGCCTGTCATGTCTGGCAGTTTGTGCAAGCAAAAGAGTAATCTGAATGCACTTTTGTTATGTTATGATAATTTTTTATAATGTGATCTGCTGCATGTGATATTTTACACCACAATCATACAAATGCAAATATTTAAATTTTTGTTTCAATTTCTATTTAATTTTACAAAATGGACATTATGCTGTATTTAATAAGACTTGAGGCTGTAAACTCATCAGGAATTTACTGAGGTCACAGATCAGAGGAACACGACAGTTATTTATCATTTATATATAATCAGACTTCTCTTTAAAACATTGCATCAAACTCCCGTCTTTAATATTCAGTCACTGATCACAATCCTTTATGCTGTCTATGGGCCAGTTATGTGTCAGAAAGGAAGTTTTTCAAGGCAAAACTGAATTTAAAACAAAAGCAACCTTTATTAGAATACAGCACAGAATTCCCTTAATCTCCAAAACACAAATGTTTTAATAATAATAATAATAATAATTGACTAACCAAGTCATTCTGTTTGGTGCAACACCCACACATGGAGTCTAATTTCTTGGAACTGCTGAATATTGCATAAAAAAAAGTGCTTTTTCCGGGTGGAGTGTCTTTCTGTTTTGTAGATGTCATCTTCCTGTTAAGAAGATTCCCCAATACAGTTTCCAAGCAATAATACTAAGTGCAGTATATGCACATCTTTAGCTTTCCCTTACTAAAAACTGCAGTCAGCAGGTGTTTTTTGAGCTCATGTTTGTGACTTTGAGCTCATAGCTAGTGTAATCTTTCTGTTTCCACCACATTAAAAGCCGCAGTATCACCAGATGATGGTAGAATAAGCAGCAGCAAGCACCCTGTTGATAAAGTGTTTTTTAAAGTTTGCTATTTTCAGTAAGAACCAGTGGCTGAATGTGAACCACAGACAGGGTGTGAAAGTCTAAAACATAAACACAGGTCTACAGTGGTTATCAAGGTTAAGGTGCAGACTAGCTTAGTGTAAAAACGCATGTCTTTTACACACACTCATACAGGTGCATTAGGATAACTTAGGATTAATTATTTTGGATACTCTGACATGCAAAGTATCCAAGTACACAAGTATATGACCTGCTGGACATTGTATAAAAAAACTAAAGTTATCTCTCCTGCAGCTGCTAATAGTGGGTTGTCTTAGTTTTGCAGTTTGTATATATCATCTTCTTGCAGTGCAGAAAAGATTTTCTGAAACAGTTTAACAGCAGTAACCTCAAACCAATGCAGTATGTGGACATGTTTAGATTGTCCTTACTAAAACCTGCAGGTGTTTTATGAACCCATGTTTGTGAATTTGAGATCCCAGTTTTAGTCCATATTAGCAGTAGTGACAGTCAATTTGAGGATGCAATATCATTTTTTGTTACTGGTGTGTTAAATATATATTTCTCTGGTTGAAAAGTCAAATGTATGGTGTCCAGCTGATTGGACATATTTGTAACTCCGTGAAAAATAGGTTTATCAACAAAATTTTATTTGCATTTTTTTCTTGCCTAAAGAGAAATAAAAACATTCAGATAAAATAAATCTTGACTGAGGTTCTCATAATTCATGCATGAAAGCGTTAAGACTTTAATCACATGACACCATTAGCGTATCTGTAAAGAGTTTACTATGGTTATGATTAGGGATGGCACGATACTGTTTCCCAGTAAAGGTTTAATGGTGGTTACAGGGGGAAAAGCTTCTTTGGACGCTGGAAAAATATTTCCTTCTGCTCCATCTGAGCGCGCTTTCTTCAGCACCGGCTCTTTGCGCTTGCGCAGACAGACTGCACGTAAAACAGCTGCTGCTGCTGTTGCGTCATCAGTGTTTATGTTGAAAAAAATGGGGGCTGCATGAGCGTAATCTTGTAATGCTTTATTATTCACAAGCATACTCCTAAATACATTTATACTGCAGGTCTATATTTAGTCACTAATTAGGGATTAAAGTATAAAAAATATTGTGACGGGGAAGGGGTCCTTCCGGTACAGGACGATCGCTAATGCGGCGCTCACTCGCAGTAGGTCCGAGAGCTGAAGTAGAGAAAAAAATAAACACGGCGAGCACAGCACACAAACACACAGAGAGCTGAGGAGGCGTGGAAAACGCGCCTGCGATGATCCACTCAGTGTCAAAGAGAATCCGCCGCAGCGACGCCCGCGCTGCATGAGAGGGTTGTTTTCTAACTCCTGATCCCCTCCAGTCCAGTAGGTGGCGGTAATGCAGCTCTAAGTTGGTTTTTTAGTCAACCGCAAACCCACAAGAAGAAGACGACAGCCGAGAGCTAATGCAGCTATAGTGAACCAAACGCTATTTAATGGATCGGAATACATTTTTTAATTCTTTCCGATATCCGATCCAGTAATTTAGGCCAGTATTGGACCGATACCGATACTGAAAATCGGATCGGCGCATCCCTAGTTATGATCACAGCAGCAGATGGGTCATTTTCCCATAGAGTTTTATGCACTCTGACATCTTTATGAAACGCCCCCTGCTGGCCTTTAGATTGAATGCAGGTTTCATATTGGTGTTACTTTCTGTAAGTGGAAAAAGTTAAAACACCAATAATTTTTCTTTTCAAGATTTTTTTTTTTATTTCACCAATACAACAACAAAGAAAAGTTTAACAAAGAGAAAAATCTGGTCCCGGTTTATTGCAATGCCAGCAGTGCAGTAAACTGATCCAAATATAATTTACAGGAACTGAAATCTCTATTACATTTTCAAACATATTGAATTTACAAGGACTCCCTTATGTGTTTGAACATTTGTACAAAACTCTCCATATGAATGGCTGCTGTGTTTGTTCAGTCCAGTTATTAATGACACAAGAGTTGCTGACACATCATTCCTGGAATCTGCTGGAGCCATTCTCCCAGTTTGGGGGTCACTGCCCCGAGTTCCTGTTCTTGCCATTCTTCTTTCTCTGATAAATATATCTGATAAAGAAGAATAGCAAGAAATATATCTATGCGGCTCATCAGTTTCCAGGGCTGGCCAGAGGCAGACACAAGTTCAGGTTAGGAATTCAAATGTAATGAACAAATCTTTACACATTTTATGTTTTAAGACAACTGCTTAACTTTATATTATTGTTTTCCTTTTTGTTCTCAGATTTTGGTGATGAAGAGGTAGACAAACTCATCAGTCACTTCCGACCTCTTTTACTGTCTGCTGGAGTGGATGTGGAGTTGATCCCTGATCAATGGACAATTCTCAAGACTGAACTGTACACAGCAGGATTTAGCCAAGGTACCTGGAGAATGATGTTTGAGAAAAAAAAATTTTATACTAATGAACCATAGTAGAATTTTTAAACAAGTTCCCAAGCTCTAGAAATGATAGATAGATGATAGATAGATACTTAATGCACATGTCTACTATTGTGTTTTTGTTTATCAGGAATCAGAGTAAATATCATTTGTTAAATGCACAATCCAAATTTGATGCCATCTTTTAAAAACTAAAGTAACATCAGAAAATTTGTAATTGTTTGCAAGTGCTTAATGCATATCGTCTACTGTGACCTGGCTTACTGTGAACAGAATGCTGCGCCATCTGTGTCCTGATGTCCTTGATCTTTTTGATGCTCTCCTCACCATCCCTGCAATAACAGCTGACTGCGAAAGAGGGTTCAGTGTCATGAAGCAGGTGAAGAGTGACTGGCACTCACGCCTTAAAGATGATACCCTCTCTGACCTCTTGAAAATACAGTTGTATTATTCACAATTATCAACATTTTCCAAAGTGTACAAACTGCATGCTGGGGGGTAGGGGGTTAACACCCAATGTACCCTTTTCAAACAGTTAGAAAATGTCAGTCAGAATTATGTAAATTGAGGACTGCCTCCTGACCACCGATGCCCAAGGAATCCACTCGTGTTCACTTCAATACCACTACAGTTTTGCATTGTCTGCAGTGATGTGGCCTCTGGTCTGGCAGATCAATTCAAAGGTCTCATTGAATTCTCCAAAATAGGCATCATCTCTACTGCTGATATTAGACCGGAATAAGCTGCGAGTGCAGCATGGCACGTGTAGAAAGCAGCCAAAGCCGCTGGAGATAAATTCAACAAGGAAGTGGAAGTATTGTTCCAAAAAGCTGAATCAAAAATAGAAACTGGACCCTGTAAACCACAAAAAGATAATGGATTTGATTGAGAAGGTATGAACATTAATTCTACATGTTCCTGGTGTGTTTTCATCTATGCTGGCCCGCATATTTGTGCGTAAACTGGTGATTGGCGGCCGGCACTTTTGCCAACTTTTGTGTAAGAAAACTGTCAGCTGTCTTAGAAGTTACTAAAGGACGAATGGAAGTCCGGGACGGGGAAGTGGGGTGTCACCTCAGTGCCAAAGAGAGGTCTGGGTCATGCCATACTACGAGCACTGTATGTACACCAAACACGGCGACAGCGGAGGATTTCAGGTTTCCAGTGTTGTGCCAAAAAGCGATTTCCAATTTTTTAAATGCCATATCATTGCTTATATTTGTAAATAGACTGTGATGTACAGGATTTATAAAGGGCTTATATATAAATGAAGAAATTAATTGTTTTGCAAATATATTTATGACTCTGCATTATTGTATCTACATTATAATCAATCCAGTCCTTTTTGGCAACTCTTTATTGAACTGTAATAATGTAATTGTTGCAATTTCTGCAGCCCTCTTGACAGATCTCTCAGAAAAAAAGACCCTCGTTAATAAAGAATATATGAAAGTAACTTTGCCAAGAAGTGATTGCTTCTATCATGTGAAAGGAGTGGCGTAACATTATTTATGAGAGATATGTTTAACACATTATTGCGGCCAATATATAATTTCACCTGAACGCCACTGCCAGCATGGGTGTATATTGAAGACACGTTTCTTCTTATTCTTAACTGCAGACTATATTCCTCATTTTCACAGGTTTTAGAAAGCAAACACTTGATTGTATTTCAAATCACTGTAACATTTCCAACAGACGGAATAGAGCGGACAACTGAGAGAGATGGGACAGACCTCTTTTGGCGGTTTTGAGCATTGGAAGCATCTTGGTGAGTTGATTTTGGAGTGAGCTAGCTCTGCGGCTAAAGTAGCGCTGAGGCTAAATTAGTAGCTAATTAGCGACAACAATGAGCAGCAACCCTGCTATCTGTGGGCAGTGTTAATTTCATTGACAAAATATTTTTGTCACAGTTTTATTCAACGACCATTTTTTTCACGACGAAATCTACACGATAATGAAATTTAGACTTCCCGAAAGGATAAAAACAATTTCTATTGACTTTCTATTGCATGGCACTGAACAGGAGTCGCCCTCCAATCTTATTGTACATCCAGTATAATGACAATAAAGCAATTGTATTCTATTCTATTCTAAATGAATTGACACTTTCGTCAACGAATGAAAACGAGATGAAAATATTTGGCGGGGATGACATCCAATCAGAGCTGATTCATTTTGTGGAAGGGCGGGACAAGTTTGGAAAAAATCCAATCAGAACTGAATTATTTTTGTGATAGGGCGGGACAAGTTAGGAAAACAATCAAACGCACAGTTTGATTTGACCTAAACCCGGGAAGGCCACACTAACATGGTTTCTTTGGCTAAAACTAAATTATGTAAACAATGTCAGCAGGGAGAAAGAGAAGAAGCGATCTATGGACCTATTTCTCCTTTGACGTTGTGACAAACAAAACAATGTGTAAACCATGTGACTCTCTGGGCTAAAAACAGGACAAATCTTAAACGACATCTATAAGCCAGTCAGCCAGATCTCCATGCAAATGTAAGCATTTTAATGTCATGCAGGGTAAAGTGTTTTTCCCAGTTTAGCATTTGTGTTTAGAGAAAATCACCACACTGCAGTGGATTAGCCTTTCCTAATCTTTGTCCTGAACACTGCCCTGTAAGGTGCTGTTAATGATCAGGTGTGTGGGAAGCAGGTGAGATGCTAATATTAATATTACTAATATTCCATAACTTTAAATAATGTGTGTGTATAATGACAAAATCAGGGGAACTGAAGAAAAAGCGTTTACATTTTACACCTTTTATTTTTTAGTCGACTAAATCGACTGTAGGTTTAGTCTAGACTAAATTCTTACTCTAATTAGTCGACTAAAACTAGACTAAAAATAAAACTACTCAGATGAATAAATTATGACTAAAACTTAATTTATTTTTGTCAAAAGACTATGACTAAAACTAAATTAAAATTTGCTGTCAAAATTAACACTATCTGTGGGGGATAGGTGCTCTATGGTTAGGAGCCCTGGGTTAATTTTCTGTTACTAATGTCTTGTTCTTGTGTTAAAATGTATATTTTGGTAATGGTTTATTTTATTGAAGTCGTCTGAAATTGTAGTTAAAGCTAAGCCTTTATTTTGTTTCTTTTACTCATGCTAAGCTGCTTTGTGAGACATGTGGTGGTATTGTGTAACCTTATTGGGCAAATAAGCTAATGCTGCACCAGGAAAACCCATAAGAAATGTTTTGAATGCACTTTTATTTTTTTTTATAGTCTTTTTACAGTCCTTTTAAGTTTAAAGGTGAAATCTTAGTTAATTTGTAGCATATGCTACCAATGCTAAGATTAATTAAAGGTGCATATATTGGTTCATCATAATTCATGATGAATTCTTGTTTAATGTTCAAGTAGTGTATCTAAATGGAATAAATAAGTTAAGATGGGCTCTGAAACACATCCCATGATCAAAAACTGTACAGCTTAAAATGTTATAAGTGAAAACTGAATTAAAAGCACTTATGGCCATATTTTAAGTAACTTGTGTAGAGCTAGAAAATTGACTTATAGTGATTGTCCTGTTGTTTATACAGGCTAGGGGGGTGGATTGAAACCCTTAGAACTTTCTCCCTTATGAGGGGATGGCGAGGCACCATTCAGAACTCTTGAGCCGAACCAGACTTTCTTGTCCTTCTTGCCCCCACGGTGATGGGCCACTATTACGAACTGTCATCTGTGCGGTAGGATAATTGCCGTGCCACCGCAGTATAAACACAGTCTCCTGAACACAGTGCAACTTGAATTTAACTTAACTGACTAACCTAACTGACTAATGCCCGCAGGACTAAAATCTATCTGAGCTCAAAGGTTATCTTGGTTTTGTTTATCTGGTATTGTGCATAATCAGCGTTGCATTTTCCTTTTGTTAGTTTGCAACTGATCAGTACAATTCAATGTATTCACTACCTGTGGCTCCATTCATTATCTTGCATGTCACACCTTGCCTTTAATCCTTCTACGAACCTAGTCCCTGGCCCAAAAAAACCTGTTAATTCTCCAGTTAGCCTTTCATTTTCCTTTACAAGCTACATTTTGATAAAGGGCTAGAACCCTGTCATTTTCCATTATATTTTTGTTAAATGCTTTTGAAAAAGAATGTAAGTATAATAATGTGTCATTCAAAGGTTGCACAAAAACACTGTGTCAGGCCGTTTGGTACAGTTTAGTGTAGGCTGAACTAGTTAGTTTGGAGTACTGTTGTGAAGTTTGGACTGTAGTGTTCATAGTCAGTGTGGGGTTACAGCAACGATAATAGACATTAATATGTATTTAAAATTATTATGCTAGATTTACTCACTGAATTTTACTCTTTATACTATCTTTATAGTGGAGGTTTAGAAATCAGCCACATAAATTGTTCTGCTTTTAGTTAGATAGGTACTTTATTGATCCCGCAAGGGAAATTAACTTTTTGAAATCAGTTCACCTCATAAAGCATAGTGAATACTGGAGTAGAAGCAGAGGGAAATCAATTTGTTAAACCTTCACAAACTGACAGAGAAGAAAAATAATTATTTACATACCACACAACACATAAAACAGATGACAATTATGGTCAAAGCAAGGCACACAGTCCACATCACCACATCGACAGGCTCCATCTCTGCCTTTCTGTTACGGAGTTGCTGTAAAAAGAAAATCATCCACCATTTATCTTAAAAAACACATAAAACTTCTGTTTGAAGTGGCAGTTAATGAAAAGGGTTCTTATGCAAAGATGAAATGGAGAAAAACATTTAGCGGTAAAGTAAATCCATGTCTCACATAGAGAAGTTTGAAATGGTTTGTTAAACCAAAAGTTAATCAAGTTGGAAAAGAAATCTTCAGAAATTCAGATAAAACTTTACCGCACACCAACAACTGCAGAAAGAGAAACACGTCTCTGCGGCTGTAATGACCGTTATAAAGGAAGGTTTAACTTACTGTTAGCTATCTGTGCTTAAAGCAGTAACAGATAATAGAGGTAAAATATACAGAGACTGCGTTCACTAGGATCAAACACCAAACATTTCTTAGGAATGGTAAACGGATGGACTAGTTCTTATATAGCGCTTTTCTACTCTAAATGAGCACTCAAAGTGCTTACACAACACGTTTACATTTACCCATTCATACAAGAACTTCTATGTATATCTAAACTAAGTGCTTTTATTATCTAACATACACATGCATTCATAGAGCAACTTGGGGTTCAGTATCTTGCCCAAGGATACTATGGCATGTGCCCCGGAGCAGCCAGGAATCGAACCGCCGACCTTCCGATTGGTAGGTGTCCTGCTCTACCTTCTAAGCTACAGCCACTCCAGGAAGTCCTTTCATATTAAAAATCTGAGTACACTGATCTGAACACACTGATCCATCATCTGATTTCTAACAAGTCATCTGAGTAAAATCAATTGAGTTCATTACCAATACACATTCCTGCATTTATACAGATACACAAAAAAGCAAAGAAGAACCAAACAGTCTCTTAGCTTCAGTCGGATATCCCATAATACGGACTTTATTATGAAACACATTCCTCATATTTATGCTTCTCTTCAAGTAGAAATAAAGTAAAGAAGTGTAAAAATTACTTTACTTGCCTCAGATCTGCTTCCAACTGAACCACAGTACTAAACCTGAACAGGGAAGCTGTGGTAACATACTTTACACTCCACCCTCCACTTATAGACTTTCACTTTCAGAATGAAGAGTACTCAGTTCATTTTCAAAGTACAGACAGTTTATTTTTCAGTGTATACTGCACTTTATCAAACTTTAAAACTTGGAATATTTTAATTGCATCTCGCTGATAAATGAACCCTGCAGCCAGAGTATATTAACTATGATAATGTTTTTATAATGTGATCTGGTGCATGAGTTATTTTACACTACAGTCATACAAACCCAAATATTTAAATTTTTAATTTTCTATTTCAATTTACAAAATGGACATCATGCTGTATTTAATAAGACTTATAATTACCAACAGAGGCTGTAAACTCATCAGGAATGTACTTACTGAGGTCATAGATCAGAGGAACATGACGGCTATTTATCATTATTTATATAATCAGACTTCTCTTTAAAACAGGCCTATTCAATGACTTTTTCTTCTGGGCCAGATTTGAAAATTTTGAGATGCCACTGGGCCAAAAACCCCTACTTATATTATTTCTTGAGAATTAACTCTAAATATATACAACATCAATTCGTCTTGGGAAAGACATATACAAGTCCTGCACAGTGGTCAGAGGGATTTTAAGCCATTCTTCTTGCAGGATAGTGGCCAGGTCACGACGTGATGCTGGTGACTCGCTCTTCCAAAACACCCC
>VUQJ01043786.1:24711-51715 GCA_015108635.1 Andinoacara biseriatus
TGAGCCTTTTTAAAACAAATTTAAAAAAAAAAAAAAACAAAAAAAAAAAAAAAAAAAAAAAAAAAAAGGGAGTGTGAGGGAGATGTAGCATGTAGCATATAGCAGCTATAATTTAATCCTTCATTTTGTGTTCGAAATTGCTCGAAGGGAGACTGTCCTATAGTATCAATTGCAAATTAAACAAAAAATGGCATAGATGTAAATTGTGCCCTGCAAAATGTAAAGAAATAATGGGACACAAGGCCACTAACATGTATACCACAATGAGACTGCTGATTTTCTTCTAAAATATAAATTAGATAGATAGATTGATTGATAAAACTGTATTTTTATTTAGGTTTAGGCAACTGAATTACAAATAATATTACATTTTGCCTTTTAAGGATTATGAAAACAAGGTTTCAGGACAAAGCTATTATTGTTGCCACATTTCACAGTTCTCTTATAAAATGTTCTTTTATAAAATCCTGGTTGATATGGTAACACTTGTAGCCACTGGTTGTAACAGTACATACATGCAGTTAACTCTGGGTCAAATGGGTCAAACAGTGAAACAAGCCATTTCTGAATGAAGAGGTCAACCAAAAAAATTTTCTTTTTGCATCATTCTATAAGTCACCATTACAGCCTCAGATTTCTTGGTGCACAGCATGAGTCTGTGAAACTTGGTTTTACTGGATATTTGTAGCCTGTCATCTACCTCTTCTCATCTAGCAGCTCATTTGCTTACTTTGTGTTCCATTACTCCAGTATTACAAAAAAAAGCCATAAATGACTATTGTCCTATTTTGTAGAGAGTTTTTTTTGATAAATGATTGTTGTAAGTGCTAAACTCACTGACAAATACAGTGCATTTCCAGTGACTATGCAGTCAACTCGGTCAATAGTGAAATGCTTAGTTTTGTAGCAGCGGGAAATCTTATTTTTGCCTTAAGCTGTTATTTTTTCCAGCAGTGTCACTACGGGTGACGACTATAGAACATGTCCATAGTGCTACAATTAACAGGTCTAAGTCACACAACTAAAATACAGTGACGTCCTAATAATAGAGCACAGAATCAATATGCTACAGTATTATATTTCACAAATCCTTTCTCACCTCTCCTGAGCAGATGGCTTGTAAAAGAAAAAAATAAGCCAACAAGTAATCATATGTGCAGTAAATGGTGCTGGTTATGTTCCTGTGGAGAGACTACAGATGGCACGGTGATAGTCTTGCTTCATAGTGCATGTGCAGTTTTTGACACACCCTTGAAACTACCCCAGTGGGAACTTTTAGCATCGACCATGTAACTACCTGTTACAAAGCCAACTATCCAAGCAAAAGACTAGTAAATCAGTTAGGAAGTGACTTTTAAAGGCATCTTTCTTCCTTTGGTCTTGGTCTGACCTAACCAGCGAATTGAACCAATTATTCTGACGTTATCTTTGTTCAAGGTCAAAGTAAACTTTATTATTCCCAAGGGGCAATTTGCGGTACAGTAGCAAACAAGTACACACTACTTAAAATCAAACAGACATAAATGAGAAAAACAACACTACACTACATTCTGTCATTTAAAACATTAATAGCAGCAGTGACAAAGGAATGCATAAGTCTATTAGTCCTGCACCATGGCAATTTGTATCTGCAGACAGATGGGAAAAAAGCTCAAACTCTGCTGCCAAAGCCGAGTCAGCAAAAATTGTCTGAGCCTTTCTTCAAACCCTCCAACTGTACCATGTTGATAGTTCATTGAACTGGTTCCTGCCGCTTTGCAACACATCTTTACACCTGCAACTTCACACCCTGAAGTTCTGAAGTTTTAAGGTTAAGAAGACCATACCAACTGATAAAGGTCAAGGCAAGAACAGATTCAATAAAACATGAGCAAAACATTCTCCTAAAACTCAACATAAAAATAGCATGGTTTGCAAAGGAAATGCAGCTGCTGGTGGGCTTTTTTACACACCACATCAACATGATGTTCGAATGTGGGTTTGTCATCAATCATCAGTACAAATTCCTGGGAATTTGTACTGATGTACACTCACCATAGCCTAGCCATTGATCTCCACTGGAGAAGAGACATTAGGGATTTTTGTGAAGTCAACAGCCACTTCCTTGGTCTTTACCACATTAATGTTCAGATAGGAAGCTTAACACCACTATAAACTTATTAAGGATTTCTCCATCCTTTGTGAAGCAAGGACACAATAACTGAATCGCCAGAAAACTTGAAAACATGAAGACTTTCGTACCAGCTTTTACAAGAATTGGAGTATAAAACAAATAAAAGAGGTGAGAGGACATACCCTTGAATAGAGCCAGTGAAAGATAAAAGAACATCAAATTAAACACCGTTATCTCGGAAACATTGTGAACAAAATATTGAAAAAACTTTAATAGTCAAGAAATCAGGCCAACATAATTCTGCAATCTGTGAGCCAAAATAAGCAGCTGCAATGAAAAGCATACCAGAAGTCAATAAAAAACAAACAAGAGACTTTGCAATATCAAGATGAGATGAAATCATATTCAATAAAGAACAAAGTGCACCATAATCTTTCACAATGTTTTCAAAAGATTTCATTACCAGACTGGTGAGTGCTACCATACCGACCAAACATCATTCAGTGACTGTGACTTTGTTTTTGGGCACAGGTGCAATAGCAGAGTGTGAAGATGAAGGTAAGACTGTCAGCCAACTGTATAGCACGGTTAAATATGTGGCCACCAATTCAACAAAATCATCCATATCCAAATTCAAATGGAACACCATTTTTAATAAACTGACAACTCCTTTTTAAAATCAAATACATCAAACCAATTAAAATAGGAATTACGTTCATTGGCAAGGACAAAGTCAGATTTACCATGACAGCTCTTGAACTGCATCATCACTAACTTGACCCCATTCCGAGTGGGGCGTGAGCTACCAGTACTCAGCAAACTTTCCACCTTGTTCTTGTACCTAGGTTTAGCCAGTTTGAATTCACACCTTACTTGTTTTTGCATTAGTTTACCAAGTCATATCACCATGGAAAAAACAAATGTTGCACTGGTTACTGGCATTTTTCACTGATTTGGAAACCCATGGCTTATTATTAGGGTAAATAAAGATCCATTTCTGGGGGATCACTAAATCTATGCAAAAAGTAATGTAAGCAGAAACAGCCTCTGTAAGTTCTTCAACATTTGCCCCGTAGGCATCTTTAAATATGTCCCCATCTGTGCAATCATAGCACTTCTGAAGACACTCAATATCTTCCTTAGACCAAACCAGAATCCCTCTGTAAATGAAATGGTCGCAGGGATACCGATGGGAGCTCAATGTCAGGGGTGCAGATTGACAAGCTAATGATCACTGAGTTACACCAATTTTTATTTACATAAAAACAGACACCTCCACTGAGGGATCTACCTGTTGCCCCAGAGGTTGTGTCCAGAGAATAAGGACCTTCAAAGCAGGGAAGGCAAGAAGGCAAGCATTTTTATATTTCGCTTGGAAACCTGACATTGGCCTGGAGCTCACCTGCCTTGCTGCGGCAGGACTGGATGTTAGTAAGGTGAATTGTAGTAAGGTAGAACCGACATTAGCCCAATCTCTTAAGGCACTGACAAATGCCACCACGTCTGTCCTATTTCCTTGGCTTGGAAGCCTGATTTTGGTTTTTTACAATGAGATTTGCACACATAATCCTCCTAGGAGAGACTGTCAAAAGAGTCAGCCACTCATACTTGAGGGACTCCAGAAGTCCACTGAAGAAAAAGGAAAAAAAAAAGAAGTAAAACAATAAAATGGTACAGCCAACTAAGGTGCAGTATAGTTGCTTCTGCCGATGCACATGGACATTAAAAAACAGACAATAAAACTACATAAAACATTTTAAACTGACACATGCTATACTGCACACTCAGCATTTGGTGCTGCTCTGTGTCGCCATTACCAGCACCGTTATCAGGCATCAAGCATGAAGGCATGTCATTGGTGACTTGCTCACTTTCTCTTTCTCCTTCACCCCCATCAGCACTGGTATTATCTTTCTGTTGCTTGTACAGTATAGTTTATTAATTGAGTTGGGAATTACTGGCAGTCCTGTCTCTGGTTTTGTTTGTAGTAGGTCAGTTTTTTAGGGGAGAAGCCTGAATCGATGCATTATGGGATTTGTTCATGGTCTCCTTTCTCTTTTGTTTGTCTTAGTCAGGACTCAGATCTCCAGTGATTCTATTGTTTTTTTTTGTACATAAGCAACTTTTAACTATTAAAAGTCTGATGAATGGCAGCAGCGTTGTGACATGTCATATATTAGGTTCATTTGAGCCATGGATTTAGGGACCGTAACACTGCTGTTTTACTTCTTTGTTTAATTCTTTAACACCAACATTATTATAAGCTGTTGTCACCATAGGAGTGTCACAGATTCTGAGAGAAATAGTAAAAAATAAATAAAAAATCCTTTGCAGAAAACATAGCAGATTGTTGATGAAAATAAAATATCTGGATGAAAATCTGTTTGCAGCAGTCATTTTAAACCTATTCTAGTTTGGACTAGTCAGCAGTCAGTTAACTGGAAGTAGGAAAGAGGCAGCAATGGACAGCTATTCATAATTTCATAGTTCTCTACAAGTGGTAAGATTTCCTGATTTTGCTGTTTCAGGTTTTTTGATACAAATGTGCTATTTTCTATGCAGCTTTCAGTTTTCTATAAATTTCACCATAAATCAATATACATTGTGATTAAACTTAAACACAGATGACTTAACAACCACTTGGCTAAGTGAGACATTAATTTTGCAATCATACATTAAATCAGCATCTAATGTTATTCTTTTACATTATTACTAAATGGGCCGTAGCATTAGTACTGAAGTTGCACTTGCATTAGCTGATTAGCATCAGTTGTTTCATTCATGCTTTACAATCTATGACTCATTCTTCAGCTGCTTGCCTAAATCCAACATTCCTATTTGAGCATTTTTAGATTTTGGCCATTCTAGCGGAATTCCTGATGCATTCTCCTGCCACCATCCCATTACACAGGCCGTTATACATTGCACAACACTGTGGCATTTTTCATCACCCTCTCACTGATATTGTTTAGTTAGGAAATTTGTTATAAACTGTCCTCCCACAGCTAGTGAGTGTAAGATCATGGTCCATTTTTGCTAACTTATTGCTGCCTTTTCTATAAAATGTCAGAAAAGTTATTTGGACATATTAGATTTTACAGGTGTTACAGTGGGATTTGCCAGATGAGGGAACTTTAAGATTAGGTGTAGCAGTGCAACTTGGGGAAACGAATCCCTTGAAAATGAGTCACAATAATTTGTACTGTGAGCTCCAGTAGATTTTTCTTTGTTTACAGGCTATGATCAGCTGAGTTCAGCAAAGTGCATTACCCAACATGTCCTCCAATCCAAATGTAAGTATCAATAATTTTTGCAAGCCCTGAAATACAGCCTGTATGTGCATAAAGCATTTTGAGCGCTCCAGTACTCAAGTAAAGCATTAAATAAAGATTAGTTTGTTTATTTACTGTTTTTGGTTTTCCAGTTGCATCTAATGCCATTTGGTCTGCATAGAGTTCAGAAATCTGAGGAAATCCATATTTACGCATTTGTTCATGATTTGCCGGAGAAAACCAAACACGTTATTCACACACATGTTGGTCTACGACCAGTAGAGATTGCTTAGTTTCATTCTAAAACATTACTGTACCAGATTCAGTAATTACTTTCCGGTTGCAATTATGTTGTTACTTCTGTTTCAAAGGTTCACAGGAAGAACCTCTGTGGCAATCACTTTGAAGTGTCTCTGGCCTGGATTTCAACTTTGCTTTGTGTTGTCAACATTTTTTTCATACATAAACACTAAGGCCATGGGAATGAATACATTAAATTACTGTCTGCCACCTACATTTCTACATCACTCCCACTGAAATATTTCATTTTTCTGAAAAAATTACTTAGAAAATCTATTGGTGGTCCCAGTCAGCTATAAAAAAACACATAGGAATTTGCGTTGGTGTGGGGAACTGTATCTTAAGTTTTATACTGTTAACTGGTAATTATGTGTTGCAGGTCATTTTTCAGAGGAACACGAAAGTAAAGTAACATAAGTGTAACAAATGACTTTCTCTGGCAAGTAATTAATATACTGCATTACGTTTAGGAAAAGTAATGAGAAATATAATACTTTTTTTGAGTAACTGTTTGGTAATCCTCTCACATTTGTACCACATGCTGATAGTGAGAAGCTACCAACCAATGTTGTTCAAATATCAATGATAAGAAGTAATAAGCAAGGTCTGAGTTAATTGTGATTTAAATTCTGATTTCATCAGAGCATTTTTTTCAATTAATTTAATTAACATGCCATCTTGGAAGTCAACATGAGAAAAGGTACTCAGCAGACAGAATATAATTTATTTGAAAATGTATGTCAAAGAGAAATGCATTTGCTGCCTTGTCAGCTCTAAATAAGCCCATGTTGTCATTAAGTGGGCTAAATGTTTAGTCTGCTTGCTTACCAAATGGTTACCAAATCCGTACAATCCCACACTCCTGTGTGAGTGCTCTTTGTATACCACACTTTGTATCTAGATTCCCAAATAAATGCCCCAGGATGTGACCTGAATTGGACAAATTCAACTCCCAACTTGGCCGCAAGTAATCCTCTAATTCCTCCATTGGTTCCCCATCTCTAGCAAATGCCATCTACATATAATGATTGGTCCAACCTCCTTTCAGTATGAAATGGAGGCAAAATCCTCTCACATTTAAATATCAACTAAAGATATTTCTGTTTCAGGTGTATAACTGAGCATTTAACAAGCAAACTCAGAGTGAATTATCAGTAACCCTAAGTAAAAATATAACTGGCTTGTGTCCCTTTTGGATCGATATGTAGGTATAGACTATGCACCAACACACTTACAGCATTTACAATTATCATTTTAAACCTCACGTGTTGTTCAATACAATATCCTCATGAAGCAGAGGCTCATTTTCATTTAGAATGTACATGAATTCCACTGAGACTGGGCCTATAAATTATGATCAAACTGACATTACTGTACTTTTTGTTCAATGCGTCTAGGTCAATACTGTGAATCCATCCAATAATTCAGTAGAATATTGGACAAAAAGAACATTGTGAGAGGTTAAAGCAAGGACCACTATGTGGCCAAAATACAGTATATTGACTCAGGCTCTTTCTAATAAATGATATTGAACTGTCAGGCATTGCACCACCTCAGGATGTTCTGCAGAGGACAATATGGGTTCAGTATATTTCAGTGTGATATTGAACAGTTCTTATTATTAAGCTTTTTTGAGAATGTAAGGCCAGAAAAAGAAGTAACACTATTCAAATAATAATCACCTTATGATGGCATTGCGACCAACACATATTCCCTTAATGACAAGTTTGACATAATGTCACAGCTTTACAGCTGAGAATTGCAATAGTATTCTCCCTCCGTGCGATCCATATCTGCCAGACCACGCGGAATCACCCTGCCTCTGGCAAAATGGCCAGCTTACTTGGACATTCTTCTTCTCTTGTCTATTTTCTTATTCTTTGCATGTTTTTACAACAGGGATATCTGGCTGTTGGAAGGTCAAGGCTGAAAAGGTTACTAAGCTTTTGTTGATGTCCCTTCAATGTCGAATTATTACACATTTTTAGAAAGCATTTTGAAGCCATCTTAAGGCTTCTTTTTCCTCTTGTTTTTTTTTTTTTTATCTTACACTTGCAGTTTATAGCTCTGCTAAATTGTTGATAGCAGTCTCTTCAAACCCAGAACGAGGTCATCTTTAGTTCATATTACTGTGTATTTATATAGCGCTATCAATATATAGTTAATTAATGCTGCTGCTGAAAGTTTGCTTTTGACAAATTGTGCTACAAAGCCAAACTGAGAACTTTTTTATCCTCAAAAGCAGTGTATAATTTTTTTGCAATACTATAATATTTGTAGGGCATTGATAAGCAGTGCTGTTATATTTTATATAAAAAACTGGCAGTGTATGAACACTAAACATTGTGTCTTGTACCCAGCAGGACATTCACTGTCACTCTCATTACTTGTATGTCCTATTGCCATGTCTGTAAAATAGACCTTTGTTATTCTAGAGACTGCAGAGGTCATGCTTAACAGATAAGTATAGCACTTGAGAATTAATATGAAGAGACACTTTAAATCCAATACTGTATGGAAATAAATAAATGAAGGTAGAACTTTTGCTGTCTTAACTAGAGACATCATAATGGAGGGAAATGAGACACAAAAACTACTGCAAAGAGGTGAAACTCACATTGCCAGAAAGGACACGTTGTTTGTTGACCTATTAATTATCATAGTAAAGGTGTAGGTAAATATACTTTTTGAGGGGCTCACTGTAACCATAGCAAGAATTAATATGGTATAAGTGCACTGGATTTAGCAAAAGGCGTGGATCCCATTGGCACTCCAAATTGAGCAGTAAAGGAAGATGTAGCGTTGAGAAACATCCAGACAATTTTTTATAGTCTCAGCGAGGTGGCGGTTCTATTTTAATTCAAGTATGACTGAGCCATATTGTAACCAATCAATTATTTTGACATGTCAAAGCACTGACTGTGAAAATAATATCTTTTTGAATAAATTTTGTTGGGTTTTAGGCCTGACTTTTTTTTTCAGGGTTTATTAAAACATTTCCATTACATATGAACATGTGTTTCATACAGCAGCAAGTCTTATCAGGACATTTTTCAGGCAACACTAGATATATACAAGTAACAACCTTTATGTACAGCTGAATCATTAACTGACATACAGGGAAATTCTATCCATTCTCCTTCATATTGCCTATCAATACAAATCTTTTATATTATGAAGTACCTTGAACCACAGGAAGCTATTTGAATTCTACCAGGATTATTACCCTTTTTTATCTATGATTCTACATAGATTTCAATGGCCATTTGTGGCCTTTGCACTTTCTTTGACATGCTCTTCTCAGGTTACTAAGTCAATCAAATTACAAATTGTTACTCTAACTCTAGCCGGTTGGAAACTAGCTTTGAGGAAGACAAACATACCATATACCACCATGAACTTAGTGCACTGCAGTGCAGTGAACTATGAAGCAGCTGCTTAGTTCTCCACATAGATCTCCCCTTATTCATTTCTGTAGTTTCAGTCTGTGATCTGAAAATTCTCAGTAACCAGAGAAACATAAAAAGCACAAGTAAACACTGAAAAATAATCAGTCTCATTCTTATTATTCGTTATTGATATTTTGAGAATTATTATTATTGCTGTTGTTATTGTTAATAATAATAATAATAATAATAATCATATTATTATTATTATTATTAATAATAATAATAATAATAATAACACAAGTGGCAAATCTATAAATAATGTTGGTAAAATACAGATTGGGGAGAGCTGTTTACTAGATTTTTTTTAAATTATTTTGATAAAGCTTTCAGTCTGTGCCAACAATATTTGTTTGCCTCTCACTGCTGGCATGAAAAGAACAACCCTTATAAACATGTCTACACTCACTGTCATTATTCATTCACATTACTGACAGATTGCTATTTTGTTTCTCTAATGATGGGAAGGGCATACACTGACTACTTCATAGTGTCACAAATCTTTACCGAGATGATGTTTCATCTTTAATTCTTTGATCATAAGCTCAGAAAAATTAGTGTATCACAATTATAAATAGCATCCATAAATAGTATAAACCAGAAAATATAGTATTCAAGTACTGTAGGTGTCCTTTTACTTATAATTTTTATACAATCCAAATTCCAAAAAAGTTGGGATGCTGTGTAAAATCTAAATAAAGACAGAATGCAATGATTTGAAAATCTCAAAACCATAGATTTTATTCACAATATAACATAGGAAACATGAGAAAAATATTCACTTTCATTTCATTTTGAAATTGGGTAGCAACATGTCTCAAAAAAGTTGGGAATGGGGTAACAAAAGGTTGGACAAGTACTAAAAAGAAACAGCTGGCAACAGTTGGCAACAAATCAGTAACATGATTGGATACAAAAGGGGCCTCTTTGTAATTACTCAGGAGTAAAAATGGACAGAGGTTCGCCAGTCTTCAAAACAATTTCAGAATAATGCTAACGTAAAATTGTGAGACTTTGAATATCTCATTTCTATAATTCAAAATGTTAACAGAAAAAGCACAAAGGCCAAAAAGCAATAGTAGATGCCTTGGATCTTTGGGCCCTCAGCCAGCAGTACATTAAACATAGACTTTGTCATGGAAATTAATGCATGGGCTCAGGAATACCTCCAGAAATT
The DNA here is from genome assembly GCA_015108635.1 of Andinoacara biseriatus. Lineage (NCBI taxonomy): Eukaryota > Metazoa > Chordata > Actinopteri > Cichliformes > Cichlidae > Andinoacara > Andinoacara biseriatus. Next base: position 35,020 of record VUQJ01043786.1, read on the forward strand.
ATTATTTTTAAACACAGTTCACTGTGCCATCCACACATGCTAGTTAAAGCTCTACTCATGCTAAGAAGTCATATGTGAACATGATCCAGAAATGCTGCTCTCTTCTCTGGGCCATGGTTTCATTTAAAATAGACTGAGGCAAAGTAGATAGATGCTCTGTGGTCACCTAAATCAAAGCTTGAAATTATCTTTAGAAGAAATGCCTTGTCCTCTGAACTAAAAAGGAACAAGACTATCTGGGTTTTTATCAGTGCTCAGTTCATAAGCCTGCATCTCTGAATGTATAGATATGCATTAGCACCTTTAAAATATGCAGCTTGCACATCTGGAAAGGCACCATCAGTGCTTAAAGGTATATATAGTTTTTAGAACAACATATGCTACTTCCAGATGATTTTTTTCATGGAAGGCCTTGCAATACAATGATATCAGCTGCATACTGCTGTACACCTTTTGCTGCAGCTGGTGACAGTACTCCTAGATCTTCTTTGCAAACTTTGCGAATTTTTTGTCAATTTTGGTTATAGTGTCTAAAATATGCCACAGGTGCAGAGCTGATTCAAGGTTGTTAAAGCAACAGATCTCCAGAACAGAAGGACGGCCTTTGTCAGCTCCCGCATGTACAAATTCCATATATTATTTTTAGAATTACTTTTGTTTAAGTTGTTCAGTCTTTGGCATCATCAGTTATCAAGGAATTCAGTATCTGTGTTAAAGATTTTGCATCTTGCTGGGTTGCTAGGGTAATGGATCTTGCACCAACAATGTGTAAAAAACAAAAATGTTACATTTTAACACAGAGTGATAAACATAAAGTTTACAAAAGCAAAACATTTTATGTTTCATGTTGACAGCAGAAATCATATTCTATATCTCTATGTCACAGTGTCTGTATCACAGACTTTCATATAGCCAATGCAACATTACATCAAAGTTGCAAACACTACCAGTGTCTGCGTCTTGCTGCCTGTACATCATCCTCACCTTCCATCTGTCAGTCGGTGCATGTCTGTCTGTCAGACCTATTGTCCTTCATTCACGTGCCTCTTTGTGTGTCTGATGCTTTCATGTGTCTGTCTGTGTCTGTCTGTCTGTATATCACATTCTGTCACTTTATCAGTGCCTTAATAGGGGCCCCTGTTACATCATTCTTGGTTTAAGTTATTGGGTCCCTCTCCATCTGTCAACTGGTTGTTGTCATCAGAAACAGCCTTCTGGGATTCTTGACCATTTTCTTGACCTGTCTTTGAATAGCTCACACAGTTGCACTTTTTCCTGAGGACAGCTGTAACATCTGATGGTGATGTCCTGTAAATTGTGTTACTGCACTGAATGGTAACCATAAGGAAATGGTATGCATGTGTCATATTAATAATAATTACTGTAGTTAAATAAATGAATTAAAAAAAAACACACATTGTTGTCTTTATACCAATCAGGCATAACATTATGACCACCTCTGTCATATTGTGTTTGTTGCCCTTTTGCTTTCAAAACAGCCCTGACCCACTGGGACATGGACTCCACTAGACCCCTGAAGATGTGCTGTGGTGTCTGACACCAAGATGTTAGCAACAGATTATTTAAGTCATTTAAGTTTCAAGGTGGGGACTCTGTGGATCAGATATCTTTATTTGGCACATCCCACAGATGCTGAATTGAATTGAGATCTGGGGAATTTGGAGGCCAAGTCAATTGCCCAAAGCACGACACTGCCTTTGCTGACTTGCCTTCTTCCTGGTGCCAGGTGTTCCCCAAGTAAGTGGTGCACATTCACCCAGCCATCCATGTGATGTAAAAGAAAATGTAATTCATCAGACCAGGCCACTTTCTATCATTGCTCCACGGTCCAGTTCTTATGCTCATGTGCCCATTGTTGGTGCTTTCAGGAAGTGGTCATCATGGGTAGCCTGATGGGTCTGCAGCTATGCAGAAACAAACTGCAAAGCACTAGGGCTGAAACAATTAATCGGATTAATCGTGATGAATCGATTATTGAAATAATCAACAAATAAATTGTTAATCAAATAATTGTTAACTGGAGTATACAGACTCAAAAAAAGACCATTTGCTGAAAAAAACAACATATTCAGAGCTGTAATTAATCCAAAACTGTATAAAATATATATACATTTTGCATTTAAGATAAAATCACCTTGTTGTTTTACCCAAAACTCCTCAAGTGGCATAGATCTAGCTACACCTGGTTCAAGTTCACGGAAGAAATACTATGTTATTGCATTTCAGGCAATAAAATGTTTGTTTTCTTATCTTAAAAAAATTAATTCTTTCTTTATTTACATCTTTTAATGTATTTCTAATAATTTATATAAAAAAAGGCTTCAGTGGTCCAATGAAAAATGTCCAGAATGTGCCAATTTTTTTTAAAGATTAATTGATTAATCGTCATAATAATCGATAGATCAATTAATTACTAAAATAATCATTAGTTGCAGCCCTACAATGCAAAATGCACAGAATGTATTCTCACACCTTTCTTCCAGAATCTGTATTAAATGTTTCCAAAATCTGAGCTACAGTAGCTCATTTGTTAGTTTGGACCACCCTGTCGCTGACTCATTACTGTTCCTTCCTTGGGCCACTTTTGATAGATACTGACCACTGCAGGAACGGTAGTTTGGGAGGTGCACTGACCCACTCCCCTAAGTGTCACTCAAATCAAGTCAAACTTACTCAAATCCTTACACCAAAACCAAGCAGTTTGTAAGGGATATTGATATCATGAAATAACTGACATAATAACTGACTTGTACAGGACTGCCTTCACCACAATGAATGGTAAAATGTTCAGAATTGATCAGATTAAGGCAATCATTCTCAAAGACAAAAATACAGAATGTAATTCTTCCAGCATGGTTCATCCACAACAGCTATCTATGCAGTTCTCCCCTTTCAAACAATTAACTCTCATAGCCATCTGAAGTCAGCAGGTATTCTGCATCTGCAGTCTCTAATTTCAGTATTGCAAATTATGCATGCTACTTCTACTGTGGTCATCTAATTAAATCTCACACAACTATCATCATGATCTTACAATCATCTATGTTCACATGAACACCACACTGATTGCTTTGTAGTCATTACTCTTTATGGCATCCCATGCAATTAAAGCCACAGGAACACAGATTATTCTAAGGGCACATTGAAAATCCACAGTTTGTGTAAAAATATTTACAATAAAAAAATTTAAATTTCTCTCCTAGTGCCACACAACAGATTACAACACTGGATTAGTGACGTCTATATTTAGAGCTCAAAATGTACATCTGCTGTATATCAAGATATCTTATTTTTTTTTTTTGTTTTGTTTTGTTTTTAAGAATCCACTTCCAAAAAAGTTAAAGACAAACAAAATGCAACGACTTGCAAACCCATATTCAGGACATAGGAAAAATACCAATTGTTTAAACACAGAAAATGGATAATTTTAAGGAGAAAATGACATTTTGAATTTATTGGCATTAACACAACTCAAAAGAGTTGTGACAAGGCCATGTTTACCACTGTGTAACATCCCCTTTTAAACATCTGGGAAAGACCTGTTTCTGGACTTTTGGAAGATGAATGTTGTTTTATTATTCTCCAAAATATAGCTACACAACAGAAAGGGGTATTTTTTGTCATATTTTTAATTTCATGATGCACCAAATGTTTTTAGTTGGTGAAAGGTCTATGTAGGCAGGCCAGTTCAGTACCCAGGCTCTTCTACTATTGTAATAGAGGCAGTATGTGGTTTAGCATTGTCTTGCTGAAATATGCGAGGAAATATACCGTTGTATATTTCAGAGTTGGATGGATGGGACATTGGATGCATGAAAATGTGCAAGTTTCCAGTTTCCAGGCACTAATGCACCCCAGACCATTAGTAATTTAAAAATTACTAACAAGCCAGATGGTTCCTTTCATCTTTAGTCCAAAAGGTCCATCCATGTTTTTCAAAAAGAGTTTAAATTTAAGAAGGGAGACCGGAGGGTGTGCTCCAACTATTGGGGGATCACACACCTCAGCCTCCCTGATAAGGTCTACGCCAGGGTGCTGGAAAGGAGGGTCCATCCGTTAGTCGGACCTCGGATTCATGGACCTCGGAGGGACAATGTGGTTTTCCTTCTGGTCGTGGAACGCTGGACCAGCTCTTCATCTTCTTGAGGATATTCAAGTGTGCAAGGGAGTTTGCCCATCAGGTCTGCATGTGTTTTGTGCACTTGGAGAATGCATGCAACCAGGTCCTTTGGGGTATCCTGTGGAGGGTGCTGCGTTGGCAAAAGAAGATGCTTTGTCTCTGGATCATGTTCATATACAATTTCTTCTTTGCATGATAGCATGATAAAATGCCTCAGTTTAAAATTTATATGTTTTCTATGTTCTGTCAAAAAATTGGTTTATAAGATTTCCAAATCACTTCATTCAGGCTGGCACAGGTTGGGAGGTGGGGTTCACCACCTGTCACCTGTACATCATGGGGCCACCACTTGTGCTCACCAATAAAACTAACATGCATGTATTTGGAAAGTCACCCAGAGAAACCCCACACAAACCAACCAGTATTAATCCAGAGCTTTGTTTTGCTGTGAGGCTATAGCCCTACATCTTGTACAAATGTGCCCTAAGTAACAAATATAAAATCATACATTATAATAAAATGATAAACACTGAAGGCAAATATTTTCTCCATTCTTATAAATTTTCTTACCTTTCCTTCACACACTTCTTTTTACTTCCACCCATTTCACATTGTGTATGGATTGGGTATCAAATTATATCATGATGTTGCACTTGAATTACGAGTATGAATTAAGCTATAAACCATGCACTTGCCAGTGAATATACCCAGTAAATCTTTAGAATAAATGCTAACTGCTGTGCATTCTATTGCAGACTGTAAGACCTTAATTTCATGAATGCAGTGGCTTGACTCTCATCAATATCAAATAGGCCAAGACACGATAAGCTATGCGAAACCATAATTTGAAAGGTTCTGCAATCCTCATTAGGCTTGAGAAGGAAATTGTTTTTGTCAGCATGAGAGGAAATAACCTCTATAGTAAATGTGCTGTAATATTTTAATGGAATACATGCATCAAGAGTGCATTTCTGGTATGCTGCAAAAGAGATGAATGTGATATAGAAAGAACACCATAGTGACCTTGATCATACAGTACAGTTTGTAGTTTGAACTGTGGATGTGATGTTGAACTGATTTCTAGTCTTGCATACAAGGTGGCAAGTTATCATGAAACTATTGTGGCTACAATCTACAATTTAACATCAGAATTTATAATGATGAGAATATTACAAATATACAGTGTCCAAACGTTTGACTGGTACTGTTTAGATATATTTTTTTTTTCATGAGATTTCTGTAAAGACCTTAAAACAGTACTGCAGCTGAAAATTGTGAATGTTAAGGAAGGCTGAAGACAATCATTAATGCAATAATACAGTGGAAAGAAAAAAGTAAATTACACAATAATTAGCACATAGTTGCCATGGTCCCAGGATTTTGAGTTTTGTTGTTACTCTGAATGAACTATGGTCAGTTAGTGTTTTATAGAATGTTAATTTTAATTAGTTGCTTGTGGACTTGAATTCTCCAAAAAGAATTATACTCTATATAGGAGATTGTGACCATAATTATCCATATTCTGGTCTAAACATATAGCTACACTAAATTGCAAATATTGATTTATTCCTGGCTATATTACTACAGTACATTAGTTACTTTTTTTGTGTCCTCAGAAAACAAGAAAAATCTGTTACTCAGTAGTTTATAATTGTCTTTTCAGTTACTACCGAAAAAAAAACTACTACAGACCACAGAAGTTTTAAGTATTTAATTTTATTCATCATATTCATGCCACATAAACATTTATAATCACATTGATGTTTTTTTTTTGTACTACTAAAGAGCTGGATGCCTTGTAAAGAATCTGCTTTTATTGCTTGACTCTTAAACTGTGTATGGAAAGAAAAGCCCAGCAAACAAATGTTAATGCACACTAACACAGTTTTATGAATAAAATTGAATTTGTAACTATGTATTTTGTGGCCTTAAATGCCAGAGAACGACGTCTTGTGATGTACACTATACAGTATGTATGTTGTCCAACCACACACTAACCCTCTTTCTACTGGCTATGAAGAAAAAGCATGGTCACCAACCATCCATCCTTTGTCACCTCAGAGGGGTAAGGAATATTCATAGAACAGTTTTTAAGTTTTATATATATGTACACACATTCTTTTTTTTATTATTATTATTTTCAGTGACCCCTTTTCCATTTGACTACAGCAGAGTAAATTAGTCATAAAGAGAGTGAGCCGGCACCCACTTAAGGCTAAAACATTCCACAGCGGTTTAAACAGAGAATGTTTCAACAACATCTTAGTGAAATAACAGTATTCGACCAGTTAGCAACCTCTGGGATATGTGACAAAAAGGAAATCTCAGGGTCAGCGTTGATAAAACAGAAAATGTTCAAACTAAAGTAAAAACGTCCTAGAACACAGGAAAAGGATTCTCAAATGGAACATAAACAAGAGAAAGCCCAGGTGGAGAACTTTTGATTCAACCAATAAAACCTGGTTAAGATTCATCAGGATGTTCAGCCAGTGAAATTACATACATTTTCTAAGGGTGCACCCCATAACAGCACCCCCTAAAGTGGCCATTCCCCCTCATCAAGTACTCCACAAGACTTGAAACAGCGTCCCAACCCTGCATACGCATAAAAAAGGATAATCAGATCCACTGAACCCTGTCTGAAGAGTGTAAGCAATTCCAGTCTACATGTGAAGTGATGGGCCCTCAAAAGCCACATACTGTTAAAGCCTCTCAGCTTTAGAAAGACTGCCTCCAGTACCAGAGACCTGGAGATAGAAAAAAAAATACTTTGCCAAGACCTTTGGCTGAAAAGTTGGGTTTATCAACACATTTGAATGTTTAATTGTTAAAACTATTTATGGTGAGCATCCTGTTTGTACCTGACCACAACAGGCCAAGACAACAAATCTGTAGGGTGCAAAGAATATCCACTCACTCAGACATCAGGCTGTCTCTAAAGGAGTAAACAACAAAGCTGCACACCTCCTGAGTCTGCTGGGTGGTTGGAGCTGACAGTGAGGGCAAACCATTAGTGCCCTGTGTGCTCCTTGTTACAGGGAATGTGACAACATCCCATGGTTTCTTTGCCACTGGTTTACTACCATAAAACATGAACAAAGCAGCTGCCATTGGGTCCTACCACTCTGTATTAGACTCATAGGCATGGTTTCTGAATTACCGCCCCAAACAGGCAGCAAGTAATATAGCACAGATACAGTATTATGTTAATAGTGTTTGGTTAAGTTTCAACACTAAAGCAAGTTTTATATATACAACTCTAGTTGTAGTCAGAATATGATGATTAAAATACTTGTTGACAAACATATGTTCACTCCAATCTTTTTTCTATGTAGGTTTTTTAGTTTTATAGCTACAATACTACCTCAATTTCTTCCATCACAAATGCCACATTGGGTCCCCTATTCTTTGCTTTAAGAAAAATACGTCGCATAGATTTGTGAATTCTCACTAGAATCCATTGTGCTCTCCAATTTTTGCAACCTATTTTTTGTGTGAAATTGATGCAGTATTTGTTGTATAAAAGACCAAAGCTACTAACCCTTTATTTATTCAAACCCAGTTTGGTAAGCCATCAGCCAACGTGTGATTACAGCCTCTGTTGACAACAACCAATGTTTGGAGCACCCAGTATAGCCAACAGATATCCAGGCAGAGACTATCCGATCTGCATGCTGGTCATAGTTTACAATAGCACATAGATTGAAAACAAGCAAATAAAAAGGTAATGGTTTCAAGATTTCATTATTACAATTACATTTCCATGTTATGCTCTCCACATAATGTTTACTTGCATGCAACCAAAGTCATTACTACTTGGACTACTAAGACTTAAAAACTGAAAAAAGCTATAGGTACTTTAGGCAATCTTGTTTCTTATCAGTTCAACATCTCCATACGTAGTAAATTTATGTAATCAATGCGGAGTTTTGAGTCAAACAATAAGAACAGTAATGTGCGTTGTTTTTGACAATATTATTTGTGGAATTAGTGCCACATTGTCAGCCTTGAGTGGCTGAGGTGTTTTGCAATTAAGGAACTACTTATGTTAAATACTACTTTGCTTGTATTTTACCATTGTTCAATAAAGGGCACACAATATTAGCTAAAGCAAAGAACCATGATGGTAGCGTAACATCACCCAACCCATTCCCCCCAATTTTGTTAGCTGAAATAAGGTGATTACAAGTATTACAGAATATAAGTAAACATAAATATATAAATCAGGTACATCTCATATGAACTTAATAATTGGTGAGATAACAGTACTCACCGCTTATGTGCAAACATAATAATGAATAGCTTATAATTACTATTTCACAATATTGTCAAACAAAACAGTTTTATAGCAACTCATTGGCAGCCTTGGTCTACCTGAAAGGACTTCCGAGGTAAGTATCTTGCTTTGCATTTGAATGTGCTTATTTTTCAATGTGCAGGGAGAAATGCACTTCAAGGAAACAAATTCCAATTCATGAAGAACCCAAGGACAGGAGCAAATATAAAAGCAATAAAAGATATCCAGGAGATAGGCCCTATCTGCAGTCATCAAACTGCAAAGCATGCATCATACTTTTGTCCTTGAGACATTTTCCTCTCTCCACTCTTCTTCTAATACTTACCCTATCATATGAAAAATGTGATTAAACTGTCCTGCAGCTGAAAAACTGCACAGATTTTCCCAGAGCTACTATTTTTGAATCTGCAGATGTAGCTGCCTTGCTAGATGCATGGATTACACCTCTTCCTCTCAGTATTTTATCATTTTATATCTTCTTTTGACCACATTTTTAAGGGTCTATGGGGGAGCTTTAGTAATAATTTGAATTAGTCATAATCTCTTCACGATGAAATACATCATAAACTGATTAAATAAATAAATCGGAAGATTCTAAATAAATAAAACACAACTCTGTAGCCCAGTTTTCAGATCATGTCAAACAGAAATGAATACAGAGACTGGCATAATGTCTTATATCTGTGGTTAATAATGTAGAGTACAAGCTTATATTTGGGAAACTAAGAATTGGTTACAATGAAGTCATACTTTTTCTAAATCACTTCAGAAAAAATGCTTGCTAGTCAATCTTTACACACATAAATATTTTGATCTTCACATTGCTTATGAAAAGCCAACCAAAAAACTGATCGTTTTAATTTCTTCTACTAATTGCAAAACTGTCATGGCTACAACATTACTGGAAATCAGACATCTAAGGCCACATCCACAAGTACAAATCTATTTAAAAAAATATTTTTCAGTTTTTATTTTGAAAAATATCACTGTCCACAATGCAAAAAATGATAAGTGCTGTCAAGAGCATGCCAAAGTAACAGGTGATGATATAACCCAATCAAAAGCCTACAAACAATAACACAGTGCACAGTATGATGTCAAAAAACCAAATAAAGGCACACGCCTTTGACATTACAAGTCAAAATCTCAGTTTTCTTCATCAACATATAAACACAGCAGTGGCTGTTCAACCTTCACTAATGTTTCTGTACTATGATGAATTCTGAAACCTCACTGAAACTCTTCAAATAAACCATTCCTCTGTAGATGATCAGTTACCTGTTTTACAGGTACTCTTTCAAGAATTTTTGAGAGAAAAAGAAGAATGTCTTTAATTAGCTAAGACAGCTGGGTTGAGTGATGGCTTTTTAAGTAATGGTTTAATTAATGCCGCCTTAAAAGCTCGTGGTACATAGCCAACCAATAAAAACAGATTGATCATATTTAAGATTGAAGCATCGATTTATGTTAGGACGTCTTTGAGCAGTTTATCAATAACTGGGTTAAACAAACATGTTGATGGTTTGAAAGAAGTAACTATTGACATTTACTCAGAAAGATCAGTCAGAGAAAAAGAGTCTAAACAAATACCAGCAGTGCTGAAAACAGCCAAACGTAAAGACATGTCTTTGAGATGGTTATGATTGTTTGTGAATAAAGTCATGAAGTTACTCAGCTCAACAGAGCTCTGACTCTTTGTCAGCCGAGGCTACAGTGTTAAAAAGGAACCTGGGGTTGTTTTTATTTTCTTCAATCAGTGATGATTAGTAAGATGTCTAAGCTTTACGGAGGGCTTTTTTTATATAGCAACAAACTTTTTTCCAGGCTAAATGAAGATCTTCTAAATTAGTGAGATACAGATTCCTCCAGCTTATGGCTTAGCTGTTTTAAGCTGCAAATTTGTGGGGGAGTCAGACCCTTCTGATTTGAGACTATCCTTTTGAGAGGAGCCACAGTATCCAGAGTCATGTGCAGTGAGGATTTAAAACTATTAACAAGATAATCTACCTCTGGGAGCAGGGTTTACTGTAGGTAGCTGCTAAAAGTGTGTTGATTTATTTAAACTAACATATTCATGTCAAAAAAAAATGTCAAAAATGTCAACGTGCAACTCAGATGGAGAAAGACATGATGGGAGAGAAAGATGTTAGCTAATTTTCAAAGGTAAGAACTGCTCAGCTAGTTGAGAAAATGGAAATTTAAATCTTACATGTAATGTCCTCATTCATTTTAGATTTTTAAATCAGAAATTGAATCTATGCAGGATCTTTTTTGTGAAAATTATTTACTTTGTTTTAAACACAGCAGTTTACACATTTTATTTTTTTTCAAATTGGTTTGTCAGGAGTTTTCAGGAGTCCAGTGCTCTCGTTTTTCCAGCAGTGCCTTGTTCATTCACACAATTTTCAAACACCTGCAAAATGCCCAACAAAATCACAGTCTGTTCTGGTGTCCAAAGAGCACCTTTACTAGAGCTAAGTGTCGGGGGATTGTGCAAGAGTACTTCAGTGGAGGTAATATGGGAAGATCAAGTGCTGCTCTTCACTTTATCCTTTGATATTTATCCAGAAGGTCAAAGGATATTTAAAAAAAAAAGAGGACACAACAATGTGGCAACATAAAGGTTACCATGTTGTTATATATTGCAAAACTGTATGGTGTTTATAGTACCTTGATGTTTTATTATTTATTTAAAATTATTTGGTAAAATTAAAAGTAAATTAAAAAACCCATCATATTCTCTTCAGTCCTTCTATTATGAAGAACAGAACTGATGGCCTGGATGGGATAGAAACCTGCTAATAATTCATATCATATCATATAATAGGGTTAGGCCCTACAATAATCTTTACCTTTATTATAGAAACCTCACACTCCATACCTAACCATGGTGTGTCTGACCCATTTTAGGTTAGATATTTATTGCTGCTTTCACAATTAAATATTATTTATATACAGAAAGCCACAGATGTAAACTGAATAAGTCATACTGAGTATGTAAGTCATACTCAGAATGACTTATCAGACATGATTACTGAATCACAGTCTTCATTTCCTGTTGTCTGCTGTGAATATATAGTCAAATATCTCATTTTCGATAAATTGTATAATCATTAAGTACACTCATTTGAATGGATAAGTGTAAGAGCAATATGCAAGACAACAAACACACAGGCCGAGAAATCTGTAGGCAGTTCGGAAATTGCTTTAGACACTCTAAAATCAGAGCAAAATGACACAAATTGTGTCCCAGCAGAGGTTAAAGCCACTGGCTTCTGAATCAATCTAATTGAGGGAAAGGGTCTTTGCTTAAGAGCCCTGGAGTACTTTCAAACATCTCTCCAGTGCCAGCATTAAGAAGAGTGCTTCCTCTAGCCTTCTCTTAACCCAATCCACTCCATCCCCTACGTAATCCCTAAGCTATGGCAACAAACTGGATTCACAGGACTTTCATAATGAAAGGTCACAATATCTTCAGACTGGAGGAGAGGTAAGGCTCAGTTACAGTATGTCATATTATGATGTGGCCTGTGGCAGGCCAAAACAAAATTGGACTCTCACATTGGCTGCTGGCCGGTTTAAATTTTAAAACAAGAAAAAAAAGCTGAAAAAAATTCTTATAAGCCAGGTAAGCTGTGGTGTTTTCTCAGAAAAGCACAAAGTGGTAAATGTTAATTATAATTCTTTATTACTAATGTGATATCTGTGCAATCACATATTGTAGGAAATGTATAAATCTTTCTTTGAAGCTGTTTGGCTGATATCTGCAGTCATCTGCATTAACATCCTGTGGAAGGTCCACACTGATTCCTAAGACTGATGTCAAAGTGAAAGATGTCCTCAAAGGGCAACCTTCAAAGGGTGATACTTAGAAGTAATTGCCCATCTTCTTCAAAGTAGGACTGATAAAGACCATTTGCAAGGTTGTTTTATCTGGTTTCAGATCAGTCAGAGATTGTAGAAACCAATTTCACAGGTTCTTTGGATTTCTTTTCATTTTTTTAAAAGCACATAAAGATCTATCTGTGTGTGTGTTGTTTTATATATAAAAATGTATGTACAGACACATGTCTTTTGTTGAAAGTTGGCTTCCATCTATGAATCTTAAGGCACAATCTACAATACAAGAACATTTTGTTCTGTCAAAATATAATAACTCACACTACTATATATTGCCAAAAGGAAATGTAGCTGTAGTATTTAGATAAACAATATTTTATTTTAACAGGAAGATACAAACGAAACTGACAAATTTATCGATCTGAGCTGGTTGTACTTAAAATAAAACTCTTGTGCTGACTCTGACCTTTGGGACAATCTGATGCTTTCAAGATGTTTAATTTCTCTTTTTTTTTTTTAACAGTCACTTCCGAGCGGTTTCAGATGTCACATCTGAGCAAAAGGTTCACGAAGAGCGAATGCTCACCTATTCTTTTCCAGGATTAACCAGTCTATAGAAGCAGCCCACTCCATCTCTTGTCAGGTGACATTCATCAGTGGTTTTATAATTGTCGCAATGTGAAGTGAAACCTGTGAGGGAAAAAAAGCACCTAAAAATGCCAGTAGATAGGGTTGCATAGCTGAGATATCCAGTGGTGAATAACACATAATGGTCTTCTGATGTGTTTGTGCAGGTGTGCTTGTACCACAGGAATCTGATAATGGGGATCATATTTGGTACCACCAGCATTCTTTTTTCTTCCTCTTTCTTCTATCTCCCAGCTGAAAATACTGTACACTATATGCATTTTCTGTATCAGTGCCCCTACCTATTATAAACTGAGTTATCAAAATAAGTACTTCTAGCTACAAATTTGCCAATTTCTTTGGTGATGTAAATTGGGACACTGCAATTGTTAAAGCACAAAATGCATTGGAATTGATGTTTATAAGCACAGTGAATATGTGACGCCAAGGCTTGGCAAGAGCCATTGTTGACTAGGTTTTCAATTTCATTTTTTCAATTTTTCATTGATCTATGTATTTCACCAGCCTCACTGCCTCTGTGCAACATTCATGTTGGCTTTGACAAAGTTAATAATTCTTTTGGAACTAGCAGTCGCTAAAATTATTTGTGATTTTATAAATTGAATTTGTCAATAAACAAATATGGAAACAAATGGACTGCACAGAATCTGCTATATATATAAAGGAGTACTCATTCCATTTAGCCATTATACTGTTAAACACAAAAAAGGAGGATGTATCATGTGTGTACTTGAATCTTAAAATGAAACAAAACATGAAGTGTTTCATTTTTACTACATTTTAAGCACAACTTTAAGAAGTGTTTGGTTTTCCTCACTTCCACTCTTAACAGCTAAGCGAGATGCAGATTGCTTTGAACATGATATGTTCAGCATTATTCTTTTTAATTAGGGAGTTGATGTATAGAAGCACCAAACAGTAACTCCAGATAACAGTGGATTTATGTCCAGTTAATCAAAATCCTGTTGGCAGGTAATGGCTGCCAGGGGCTCCAGCAGGTTTGCAAAAATATAATTAGCAAAGCCATGAATCTCCACTCTGCAATGCTTGCTCAAGGGTGAAAGGGGGTTGAACGCAACACTTGTGGTTGTGGTTGACTGGTTTAAGAAATTAAATAGCATTTTTTTTAAAGAAGAATAGAAAGATGTAACCAGTCATAGAAAACTTTATGCCATGTGTGCAGTACAGGAAATGTGAGATATCTTGCTGCCAAATATGTACACATCAAAAATGATGTGTGGATCAAGCACAATCACAAGTATACAGGACTGCAAAAGTTTCAAGCTGCCACTCATTTCTACCTACTTTGCTTGGAAAATGGGAAAACATGTGATTCCCCAACAATAACTTATTTATGACAAAGTTGGAAAGATGTTATTGAAACTTGTGCAAACATAAATAGAAATACAGTAAATAAGGCATGTCTCGAGTCCTGTGGCAGGTCTTTGTTGTTTCTTTTTCCAGTGTCTTTAGGACATGACACTCAGATACTGTTCATCAGCTCTAGGTACATTTTAAAGATCTACCATTTCATTTTTGTCCTCCACTTGTCCAGTCTCAGTCTCAAATCTCTTAAGGACACACCAAGGACCATGCCAAATTTTTAGGTAACAGTTCTTTGGAAATCACCTTGTTGGTGTAAAAATACTGTTTTATGTTCGACAAATATGTAATCTTTGGAATTTTTCAGTAAAGAAATGTAAACAAATTATAGGATTTTGTGACAGGCTGCGAATAACAAAATGTCTTCATGCAAGTTGCAATTTAAAATTGGTTCTTTGCTAGGTTATCTGTTCATTGCTTAACCTCACTATGAGTTAGGTCATTTTTTTTATACTTGAATGATTCACAAGTTAGTGTTAAGTCAAACAAGCAAATAAAGAAAGAAAGAAAACCCCCAGAAAGACAGTCTGGTTTATTAAAAGGAAATTATGAGAAATTAGAGAGTCCTTTTACAAAGTACTCGGTCTCTCTTTTAATAAGATAGATATATAGATAGATAGATAGATAGATAGATGCAGCTGTTCATAGAAAAAGTTCCACCAGTTGTAAATAACCAGTCAAATACACTATAATAACTTTAAAGATCCTAACTTAAATTTAAAAAAAATTACAGTACTTAAGGATGTCATTATTATTATTATTATTATTATTATTATTATTATTATTATTACACCATAAATCTTCTATCTTCTTGTCTTTCTAACATTTATTAGAGTGAGGGGGAGATTTTGAGATTTTCTGGCTGGATTATGCTGAAGATCAAATGAGTTTTGGATTCATATCTTTGCTTGCTCCCAGCTGGCATCCGGAGAAACAAATGGAAACATAGTCGAAGCAAAAGCTAATGCACCACAGAGAGGACATTAGAAACACATATCTTGTTTTATTAATGTGGTCAATACAGTCCATTAGGCCAGAGATTTAAAAGCCACAGAGCTCTTACAGCACCATTAATATTTCTCTCTGACCCATGGTAATCTTTTTGCTTTCTTTCATTTTTTTTTCTTTATTTGAAGGCCAAATTGCTCTCCATATTTTGCATATTGCTCTACCACAACTGTTACGCGGCTTGTATTTGAACTTTTATAGTATTTGTAGGTTTTATATTTAAGTTATTAGACTAGATGAGTTCTATTGCTACATATTTGCAGTTTCAAATTCCTGTCACAAGACTGGGTTCTGGACTCTGGCTTATGTTTTGATCTTTGAATTCACATTTACTAAGTTTAAGTACTATTAACTATTGTTCTTAATGTTCCAGGGGTGTCGTATTCCTTTGTATTTTGTATCTTTAACTTGTATCAGGTCTTTTTAGTCTTTGCTCTTTCTACTTTGTTGAATTTGCCTTGAGAGTCTTGCATTTGTTTTCCAAATACTCAAGACATTTCCTCAATAAACACATTTCATGCATTAATTTTGTTTTTTCTTTTGCTTTTTGTTTTTGCCTGACTTCTAAATACAATTTGTGTCCTGAACAAATTATTTTTTTCACTCCCAACTCTTCAAACACTGATGCTTGCTGTTAGTCTTTTCTTGGATGTTTGCCCCTCTGGATGTTGCTTCTATTCGAGATCTCTGTCCAGAAGAGCACAGTCCTGGGAACAGCTAAGATACTGCACAGGACTCTTAAGCTCCCAGTTCTCTGGTTAAGGAACCGAGCTTGGAGGATTGCCATCTGTAATGTTACCAATCAACTAAAGATGGTCGTGGCAAAGAACATCAATAGCGGGGATGTTTGTCTGTGTAGATTCTCAGTGATCCAGGTCATGGTTGTCTCAAGAGGTTGAAAAAAGTATCCAAGAGGTTTCTTCAGTTCTAAAAGAAAAAGGTGTAGAGTCCCAGGCACTTAAACCATAGTGTGTGTTGTCCCATTGGAGGTGGTCATTGACCCATCATCATTCATGTGCATCATCACATGAACCAATGTGTGAAAAAAGGTATGGGTCATTACCATCAAGGGTTTTGGGTGAAACCACTGTTAGTCGGCCCAATATTAGAAAGGCAAACAGAGGTACTGAAGGGTGTGATGACAAGTCCTGGGTAGATAAGAAGGACAACAAATTGTCAGTTTCTCAGGTACTAGAAACTGCCAAACTGGCTAGTACTGTAGGCTGAAAAGATCCACCAGAAAAGCAGAGTGTAATACAAATGGCCTGTTATCCAAAGGCCATCCAGAGTCCCACCTGCGAGGGAACAATGGCACAAAGACAAACTCAGAGCTGAGCGAGTAGTACCGTTATCCCTCACATATCGCAAGGGTTATGCTT
>VUQJ01043789.1:11802-32601 GCA_015108635.1 Andinoacara biseriatus
GTTTTCTGATGGTTAGAGTGAGGGTAACCTGTGATCCGTTTGTCACCACGGACTCAAAGGTCACTGAGTCATGGAGGAACGTTTTTCCTTTTGGTTGTTGTAAATAGCATTTTGTGAACTTTGGGAGGCCAGCAGAATCACACCTTCAAAGCATCTTCTGACTACACCGGCATTCTTTCTAGCACCCTCTAGTGGTTAAAATACTGCTTTGCTCGCTAAACTGCTCCAAGAATAAATTTGTTACATGATTTTATTCTAAGCAGAGTGCCTCACCACCTCCTTGTGTGAATGGGTGTATGTATGCGTACCTGTGCTCTGTCCATCTTTTTTTCTCTGTTTTCTCCCCTCTACCTTTTTTTTCTTACTCCTTTTTTCCTGCCTGTCAGCAGTGTGGTATGCTGGCCAAGAAAACTGCATGACCATCACTACCCTTTATCTAAAGGGGGATTTGGTTGGATCCAGTACTTAGATTTCCCCATTTTTACTGCCTCAAAAGGCTGATGGCAGCCTCATAGCAGATTGCGCTCTCAGCTTTAATCCTACGTTTGTCAGCAAACTGGACCCACTGAACTAGAGCGAACCTTCACGTTTGAGTAGGTTTTAGATGCACGCAGATACACAGTGAAACCAGCCAGATACCGTTGGCAGTGAAGTTTTAAATGCAGGACTATTAGCAGTAATCACTGAGCACTGGATGCACCTTTTGGTTCATGGACTTCCAGTTTAAAAGCCTAGTTTGGCTTTCTGGGTGTATTTTTGGTGCATGAGTAGAGCGCATGAGTGTGCTGCACAAATGCAGAACACTGCTAATACGCAGCATACCATACAATTAAACTTTGTCAGATGATTGCATTAAAAACCCTCCAAAAGCCCGCAGCAGCACAAACACGGTCAACAGGTTGCATGACACATCAAAATACAATGAATTTAATAAAAGTATGACCATGCGAGGAATAAAATGACATATTTCACATGGAGACTGCAAATAATCAGACTGAGTTTCTGTAATTCTTAATTTCTCTTTATTGCATTAGAACATACATTTCTCATATATATCTATATATATCTATATATATATATATTATAAATGTGAATTTGTACACTACAATCTTTTATTGTAACATGTTAGAAAATACTCGTAACGCTCCAAAAACATAGCACTAAAAACAGTTACCAAACAATGATTATTACATTTCCTCGTTTTGTGTTTTGGCCACCGAGAACAGAAAAAAAACAGATGGTGGACTTGAACCTGTGGAGGAGGAGAGGACCACTGCGACAGACAAACAGGTGGGCCGCTGCAGTTTTTAATGGCAGCCATTTCATTAACAAACAGAGGCGGGTGGGGTACTAGGACGGGAGGGTGGGGTAAGAGGATGGGAGGGTGTCACATAACTATCTAAGCGTGACAGAGAGGCAGCGTGCCCGATCACACGGGATGGGTTTCATCCAGCCACCCAGACGTCTCAGCCACTGTGACATCACCTACATTTTTGGCTCCTGTTTGAAAAGCCTCAGCTACAGCATCACTTAGCTTAGCAAGGTGCCGCCACAGACTGCATGGGTGCAATGTGCAGACATGCAGATACCTGCTAATTAGAGCTAACAGACTTACTAAATATGCAGATTTCACTCAATAAAATTGGACCACAGACTTTTTAGATGGTCTGTAGCGCCAGTAGAATTAGTCATAAACTCAAGTCTTCAGTGGTGACGTGTCACCCCTGCGGCTAAGAAAATAAAATGGTGACTGTCATATTTAAAACTATTTTTCTTTATTGAAACCCATGCAAGTAGCTTTCAATTAGAATTAATAACTGGATTTATTGAACACAAACCCCTCTCACCTCCAAATGTAAAAAAATACAGACTTTATTGCCTTTAAAATGTTCCATTTGTGTACATGGACACAAATCAGTATAAATGAGTCGTTAGTGAAATCTTGACTTTTTTTAAATTACTAGTGAATAGCAGCAGTGTGAGGCTGGGCTGCTGCCTCAGACCTGCCAATATTAATTGAGATAATTTAAATATGCACGAGTTGAGAGGTCCAGTTTAGCGACACCTGCTGCCTACCAAATGCAGACCCCGTGCAGTTACGATGAAGGGCGAAATTAGCCAGAAACCAAGCTTGTTTAGTTTTTTTTTGTTACCCTGTAGCTATTAAATGGAGGAATCAGGAGCAGTAAACCTAAGCAGCTGGACTTCCTGAAAGCAGCGTGAGCAGGACAGACAATAACAGTAACATGGATGCTGAGACCATCGAACACGGGTGGGACACCGCAGTGACAGCAGAAACCAGTGTTGCCAACTTAGCGACTTTGTTGCTATATTTAGCAACTTTTCAGAACCCCCCCAGTGACTTTTTTTTCCAAAAAGCGACTAGCCACAAACTTAGCGACTTTTTCCGGCGACGTCGGCGACTTTTGGAGATGGATCGGAAACCTGAAATCCTCCGCTGTCACCGTGTTTTGTGTACACACAGCCTTTGGATGCTTTGGGAATGCCCGGACCCCAGGCTGCTGGCAAGAGGGCGCCGCCATACCTCAACTCCATAGCAGAAGTTGGTCTGTACCAGAAGTCACATGACCTTCATGGCAGAAATGGGTCTTCCTCGTGATTCAGCTGGTGGATTTACTAAGAACCCCCCACCCCCCCCGGACTTTGCTTTCACACCGAGGGTATAAAGATAAATGAGGAGGGTTGAATATAGAGCTAGATCTAGCAATGCAAATTATGTAATGACGTCATATAGGGCGTCCTAGTGACCTTTAGGACAGCCAATAGCTACTGTCCTAACTGAGGAGTTGGCAACAGTGGCAGAAACAGTGGACGTACAGTTTAACCATCTAAACACACACACAGCAAGGATTAAGTTTAAAAACTAGCACTACAGACACAAGAACGAGCACTGAGGGGGGGGACAGAAGGTACAGATTTTGAGGGTGGAGATATCTGGATGAGTGAGGCAAAGTGAGGCATCAGGAAACATTTAAGATTCAGTCCAATTTCCAGCAGTCCTCTAAATGTCCCGCTGGGGGAAAGGGAGAGGCTGCCCTCTCCTCTTCCCCTCCTCATCTGAGCTAATTCTCTTTTTCTTTTTTACCCTCCTCATCCCACAATACTTTGCAGCTCTTCTTTCCTGTTTTCATTTTTACATGCGCAGACACACAAAACCCTGTTACCATAAACGACATTGATACACACACACTCTCCCACGAGCAAAGACACAACAGGTAGATGCATTTAGGCCCAGGGTTACAGCGGGCTGGTTTGTTAGCAAAGCTGAAACGTGGTTGGCAAAATGCACAGACTCCAGAAGTCCGTTACTGATATGACAATCGGTGGCACAACACAACTGTACTGGTAGAAAAAAATCAATATCAACATTGCAGTTTTACAAATGAGGCTGTTTTTCCCACCTATTTGTCTACGAGCTGCATTCAGATTACCTCTGAGCATGAGTGCACGAGACTGAAGGAGCAAAAGATTTTTTTTAAAATGCAGTTTCCAAATGATAAATCAATTAGGGCCAGATTTATTAGCAATCTGAGTCAGCTGAAATCCATCTCTAATTAACTGCAAACTGTTTACCACCATAAAAAAGCATGTTTTATCCTCTAGCGCTTGGACAAATGTCACTAGGAATGTTAATTTTTTGGACGAGAAGATGTTTCGGTGGGTGTGTAACTGCTGCAGATGGAGCGCTCAAAGTTGTGAGAAAAAAAAAATGTAGGCTGTATCCTGCAGTTCTTCACTGAATCCTCACTCCAAATGTTTCCAGCTGAGCTCTGCATCTTTCTAGTCCCTCAGTCATACAGAATTTTAGTGAAACGGAGCAGAACTGAACTGAAATCAATGTGAGGAGTCAAAGAGGAAGGACGTGTTTTGTACTGAGGTTTGCAGGCAGGGGAATCACTGATTGGTCCATAAAGAACTGGAGAGCACACAAAGCCTCAGCACTCCTTTTCTCAGCAGTGCACACACACACACACACACACACACACACACACACACACAGAGCTCTACAACGTCACAAAATGACGTTTTTTTCCTCTCTAGTATTGGATCAGTCATTAATATTATTAATAAGCAGATTGCCTGCAGCTCACATGCAGAATTTTCCACTTTTCCCCATTTCATAAATCTGGCCCCAAAATGTTACAGACTGCAGTTCTGATTGAGTCATTCACCAGGAGAAAAATGCAAATTTCAAATGTTTTAGTTGGAATTAAAAGGGATTTAGAGTAAAATTTATGCAAATCTGTAAAACAAACAATAATTCTGGTAATTAAAACAAATCAATAATTGCACCCTTAAAAATATGCATATGCAAAAATACCAACATTTAAGACGACTCATGGTCCTTCCCTCCCCACCTCCTCTCTCAGTGAGTATTGTGGTGTTATGATGTCAGGTTCCTAAGGCAGTATCACAGTACAGTCCATAGAGAAACAACAGCAGTACAGAAATACACTGGCCTGCCCAGAACCTTACATCCAGCTCAGGAGGGTCACTGACAGCTTCTGGATCTTATTTTTTTAAGCCTCTGGTTATTTGGTTTACCCTTTCCAATATATTAATGTTAAAATTGAGGAGAAAAAAAGATTCTGGAGATAATTCAAAAATGTTCTCCTTTCTTGTTGTGCCCTTGTAGCGCAGCGGGCTAAGGCACGTGCCAAGTTCCTGCGACATCATTGGTTTGAAACCAGCTCATGACCACTGTCGCTGTGTGTTCTCCTCTCGTCCTTTCCATCAAGTTCCACTGTGGAAAAACGTGCTGTCGTGCCGTGGTGGTTTTCTAGCATAACTGAGGATTATAAATTGATCTGGAAATATTTCACTAAATTGTAACTGGTGCCAAAAGTAACAAGACAGAACTGCACAACTCTGAGCTGTTAAAGAGTCGACACTGCACTCTGTTGTGACTGCCCAGTCTCCTCCCAAAACACATTTTATCCCACGCATGTGCAAAAATTCAGCTACTTCCTGTTCTTCCCTTTCACAATAAAAGCCAAAGACTTGTATAGCATGTGACTGCTGTACTCTAATGGCTGCTTAGTGATGGCACTCTTCATATTGTAAAAGTCACACTAAAACTACTTTCAGCTGCTCCCTTATTCACAGGAAGTCACCACAGCGGGAAGCTGTGTCTCCTCCCAGGATCCAACCAGGAAGCTTCTGCTTCTTAGGCAAATGTGTAAACACTACACTACGAAGACACTACCGTACAGGTCCAACCAAACATGTTTTATCAATATGCATTTCTACAGATATGTTCCAACATAAAGTGAGACTGCAACTGAATCTTTCCTTAACAAATTCCAGCATTTAGGAAAAAAATAAAACAAAAGAAGCCGACCCACACAGATGAGAGCACTGCAGAGGTAACATGCGACTAATTCAGGTGTGGACTGAGAAGTGACTGAGGCCACAGTGGAGTGTGATGGGAACCAGAAACTCATTTTTAAAAAACAAAAGTTTACCGAGCTGCTTTTAGATGTCTTGTCGAGGCTTCCAGTAAATTCAGTGTCTCAACTTTCAGATATAGAGTTCTGGGCGAGAGCTGGGCTGGCACCTCGGAGCAATGTGGGTTGGTTCTGGCACTGAGGTGGCCGATTACTGATTGGTCTAAACATCAGCATGAGACAGCTCAGGCTGCTCAGGTTGCCCTTTTTTTTTTTTTAAAGTGGTGCTAAGATGAAAGAAGTTCAACTATACACTATGATTATTAGACAGTTACTATCAGGTGACAACAGCTGGAGCCACTGAAGCGTCTGCGAGTGCCACAACCAGCCCGAACGTCTCCTGTTTGAGTGATATTGTAGTGCGTGTAGTCTATAGTACAGTAGCATCAACACAATGGTCCAATAGACAGATCAGATAGAAGATATCATACAGATGGTCCAATACAGTTATAGTACAACAGCTATACATTGTGCGTTTTTTTTTTATGTTGATTTTTCTATTATTTTTCAAGGGGTCTCAGGGGTTAGACTTGGTCACCATTACATCACTGCTGTAAGACAGGGAAGGGATTAAAAGAGTGGTGGGCAGAGCCATAGAAAAACAGCGTTTGATCTATAGAGTCTTGCAACTTGGCATCAGGTGTGGAGAACCACTTCTAGAGTGCAACACTGTCAGAAATGAACAGAATATGCCAGTTTAACAGGGTGGCAGTAATAGAGCAATAAAGTAGGCAAGTTTAAGAATTTTGAGGTAGCGTTTTGGAGAACATGTTCAGTGGTTCCCACAAATAGACTTTAGTTGGGTGGCCTGCCCAGTTAATTTGCAACTGATTTTGGATTTTTATCTGTGGACAACTGCCTCGCTCTTTTGATGAAAGGTAAGTCACTCCTAACCCTGGCCCGTTAAGTCTTCTTATCTCTACCACATGACTTACTCGCCAGGTTGGCGTGCCACGACATCATTCAGCCACATCCACAAAAAGGACCTCGTCCCAGAGTCGCACATAATCAAAGTCAGCTGCTGCAAGTTGGAGGCCCACCATATCCTTGGCAGCACTCACAGAGAGGGATCTGGGGTTGAATCCAGGCAGGATGCTTCCATGTGGAGTCTACATGTTTTTCCCTTGTTGGGGTATGTTTATGTTACCCGTCTAGTCCTAGTATACTCTCACATCACTTCCTGGTTAAATAATTTTCAAAAAATAACCCTGCAGCAGGTGGAGAACTGGTTCCACCGCCCCTACGCTGAGCTCACTGAGGCTGCAGAGCAGAACAAGGATTACTGTGTGCCACCAGTCAAGAAAATAACTGCAGATGCAGCTGATTATTGCTCCATTATTTATTATAAAAATTATGTATTCTCTGGTTTTTTTAAGAAAGCATGGGTGCAGCTCCTTTCACATGCACACACATATCGCCGCGAACACAATCGAACTCTGTGGGAAACCCTGTTATTCAGTTATTCAGCAGCTGGATCACTGTGGACAGACTGCTCAGATCTTGTGACGTGAGTGTGTATTGTGGTGTGCATCCCTGCTCAGTGTGGCCACAGGGGCAACAAAGCACATCAGACCACACTGAAGGGAAACCACAGCGACTCTGAACCGGAGATGGTGGCAGCTTTTCAGCCTAAGTCAAACATGAGGATCTCCTATTTTATGATAAGACTTCCTAATAAGTCTTACAAAACTTAAAACAAGTTTAAATGAGAATTCAAACCAGAGTTAAGACTAATAACGTATCCTACCAGCACCCACGGACAAAGTCTCCCCCATTCAGTTACGAGCTTTGCCCAAATCTTAGTTTCCCAGATCCAAATCGATTCCACTGTTGAGCTGATGACTGAACACTGACGTTTTTTTATTTATTTTCCAAAACACTCATCACTCATTAACCTTAACATATGACCTTTCACGCATTGTGCTTGTGGAAGTTCAATATCTGAGTCATCCGGAGAGCCCAACAAATTTCTAAAGAGCTGTTGCAAAGTCCTCTCGGATACCCTGACCAAACCTTCTGTCTGTCCATGGCTCTGGTTCCAAAACAGGGTTAGGGGTTCGGTTAGGGGTTAGGACACTAAGGACTTCAAAGGGTTAAAGGACTAAAGGGATTACAATACTAAGGTGTTTAAGGAGTCTGGATGATGAGTTGTTGAAGCTAGGCAATGACAGTCAAGGTTTACAGTGATGAGAGATTTACCGAGATACAGGAGCTGAGAGATTTATGGGTGAAGAGGTTAGTATGAGTCTTATGGGTGGGCAATGTTAGGATATGACCGTGGCCTCGGTAACTATAGCAGGGTCTTCTATGTCAGCTTTACTTTGGACCATCCTCAGCTCCAGCTGGGGCGGACTGGGCCGTCGACCGGGACCTGCCAACTCTGAGGGAGAGAGGGGCAGGCAGGGGGTCAGACAAAATTCATTTAAATACCCTTAAAACTGGACCTGCAACATTTTGAATCTGAAGACACACATTGTGGACAAACTGTCATTCATGCAAAGCATTTTAAACCAGCCATGACGAAGAGATCAATAACTAATAGAGTAAAGCAGCAGTAATCCAGACCCACAGATGTGAATCTGCTGCTGTGATGATGATGTGCTGCATGCAGGTAATAACTGTTTCAGATAGTTTTTAAAAAGCATGTTGCAGTTTAAACATATTTAATATGAACGTTAGTGTTTTTGCATATGAAATTCAAACCGTTAAAGCTTTAAGCACTGATAAAAACTTCTGGTTTCTCACCGTGAGCGTAAGATATGGTCCTCTGGATAACGTGGTGCATCACTGAAAAAGTCTTCTCGCAGGCCGTCTGAGAGAGACAGAAAATGAAAGTAATTCATCTCTTTTCGTTCTGACTTCATACACGTCTCCTGATCTTATTTAGCCATATTTCCATCATATTAACTCTCCGTGGCTGTTGTTGTATAATCCTATGGTATAGTATTCTCCATTACTGCCACCTGCTGGACTGTAGTGGAGCAGTTTATTACTTAGCTGTGCTCAGAATTCATCTGCAAGAAAAGCACAACCGTTTCATTTGCCAGTGGAATAATTCATCAAGTCTTTGGGGGTCTTTGGATTATCTGTTCCTGTGACTAAAACTTTCAGGTACTCTGGACTGAGCTTGAAATAGTTGTGATTTCTTTGCGTTTGCCTGTGTAAGTGCGCACCTTTAGGTCATTGGGGTAGTGATGTGTCCACGCTAGCAACATAGCAGCAAACAAATCTCCCGTTCCTACGAACACAGCATCCACTTTGGGAACTTCTAATCGCACTCTCTCTGTTGTCCTGCTGCCATCTGGACGAACTGAACAGCACGACAGACACACAACAGGTTACATTTTTGAACTGATGTCAAACTAAATTCCTAATCCTGTCACCTACCATGGCGCTGGCTGCCTAATGACACAAGGAAGCGGTCTCCCAGTCTAGAGGGAAGGTCAGAGGATGTAATAACCACTGTATCTGGGCCCATCGCGTGGAGAAGGTCCATTACCTACAGACAGTCAGAGCATGAGTCACAGAGGTATGAAGCTGGAAAAAGCACAGAGACAAGATCTACTTTTACAGCAAGAACCAACTCTTAAACAAAGAAAACTTGGTGGAAAGAAAAGAGGGATTTGTTGATTTGTTACCTCTACAGCGTCTTTCTCTGTGCTGATGTTTTTCCCCGTCAATAATCTAAAACACAAGCAAACGATCACAATAGCTGCAAAACAAATATGTCTTGTTCTCAATTCCCCGAGTATAAAGAACTTCCCAAATACCTGAATAATCAAAACCTTGAAACAATTATTTCCAATTTGCACTGACAACTTAAGTGCAACAAAGACCATAAAGATGCAAATTCAAGAGAGGCTTTCAGAGCTGGTTCAGTCTGATTCTGCAGCCACACAGAAACACCAGCAGGTGGAGCAACTTCACAGTGAAGCTGTGAGAAACGTGAGAATCTTAAACTGTGGCTTAATATTAGTGCCAAAAAGCAGCTATGAAGGTTTAAAAAAGGACCAACAAAATGTGGGAAACCTTCACATTTGGCTAGTATGAAAGTTTAAAGAATTCATAACTCTGGCTTCATCTGTAGGTCGACACATAAACAAGATTCTTTCACCGTCTGTCACTGAACTTTACTTTTCTACAGACTAACGAGCAGGTCGACTAGCCAGGCTTCCTTCTTCTTCTTCATCAGTTTCCATCAGAATTTTGTAAGCCTCACATCATCCAGGAATTGTATATTTTTAAGACCTTTTTTCATTGTTTTCAAGCTAAAACTATAGCTAATGTCTGCTGATAGCCTACTGTTACTTTTCACTGTAATATCCTGTGTCTGGGCCCGCCGTACAGAGGAGGTCCATTACCTACAGATAAGGGAACACTGGTCCTTTAAAACAGCTTGAAGGGACAAGTGAAAATATGAAGAGAGGACAAAATACTAATAAAAAAGATCATAGCATTTTTTTACCTTCTGCTGTTGAGCTGGTATTTTACTTTAGACTTAATTATTCTTTACTGTATGTGTACAGCACTGACTGGATGATGCAGCTTTTGTGACGTATACAAGAGGAAGAAACATGCAGTGAAAAAAATGATCCAACTTTACTCAGAGATCCAAATCTTTATAAAGAAACCTTTAGAGGGGAGATGTGTAACTGATGACACTTGGCATCTTGGTTTTAAAGAGCTTAAATTAAGAAGGCATAAAAGATATGATCTTAAAGTGTGGAATAAAAACTTAACAAGGAAGATAAGCGAGGATAAGAGGGAAGCTAAGATGTATTTTTGGGACTACAAAATAAAGGTATTAGATAACCTAAGTGGCATTACATAAAAATGGTTTGCACCAATATGCAGAACCATTCTGGGAACGTCTGTCTCGTGTTTAAGTAGCTACAATCGTGGCCGTGCCCTCAACAAGTCACAGGCATCATTATGTGGAGGATATGAGAAGAGGACAGCGGTCAGCACACGCTCACAGAACGTGGATTGCAGCTTTCCCGAGTCAATAAATAAAATGGTATAAAAACATATTGAGCTATATTTGTGAGACCCAGTTACTTTTTGGGTGACTTGCATTTTTTTCCTGACCCATATAAAGGCTTGTTTGAGGAATTAATGTTTCACTAGGGATGCTCATGATTTTTGAATATCTGAATAATCATTAGTATGGAAAAATAATAATATTAAGGTATGTAACCATTACTTATCCTAATGTGTATAATACAGTTGGGTCTGTAAGTATTTGGACAATAACACCACCACAGTGGTGAAGCACAGACTTTCAGTTTTGATTCAAGAGGTTTAACGTCACTTCCTGTGACGCAGCGGTCATATCTTCCCCTCTTTTCACTCCTTTATATCCATGTTTTACACTTCCTCATACTTTTATGTCATTCATTTTCTCTCTATTCCTTCATTTCTCTCTCCTCTTCCCACTCAGCACATAGCTGCCCCTCCTTTAGCCTGTTTATGTCAGAGATCTCTTCCTGCTGAAAGGGAGTTCTTTCTCCCCGCTGTCACCAAGGGCTTTGGGATTTTCCATCTAATACTGTAGGGTCTTTACTTTAAGAGACAGTGATCACTGTGAGTTAGCACTATATTAATAAAAGTGAACTGAACTGAATAGGGTGAGATCATATCTTTGTTGTTAGGTTTACCAATCAGAAGCTGAGTGCACGGATGGACGGACATACAGAGAGTCCTCAAATTGTTAAGATTAAAAACAAAACACATTTTACTTACTCAGCCTCAAACTGGTTAGGAGTAATAATGTCAGCAACAGGAACCACCTTGTTCTTATAGACCGGATAAAGATTCTGAGGAACATACTGTGGAAACAGGTTAGAGTCACACAAAGTGTTCATCTGTAGGCTGAGTTCATGCAAAGCTTTCCTCTGATGTTTGCTCTCATGGTTTTAAATGATGAACATTAACTGTCTGCACAGTGTAACATATACACAACACAGACACACACACACACACACAACAGCATAAGTCGTGAGATGAGGGAATACATCTGGCAGTAACCTCACCATAGATCCGTGATCTCCAAGGACAGGGTCACATACTGAAACGACAAACACGCAGTGAGAGTGAGCGCGCACCAACAATCAGCACATTACATAAACGCACTGCAGTGATGGGAGGCATGAAAGTGGATTTGGAGATGTGAGAGCATCTAAGCTGGGAAAAGACTGACAGAAAAACCTATTATCCATTTTTAAAGTATTAAAACAGAAGACTTACAGACCTGGATAGTGGCTCTTTGAGGCAATTCTGTTCATCACATATTAGTATAAAAATGCTACAGAGGAAATGACCAAGATACTGTTTTTTCTATTATTGGAGCCTCTGCTGTGGTGAAGATAAAAATGTAAATTTAGTTCTCAGGAGGGAATTCAGGTTTTGAATTATAACTCCAGGACCCACCCACCCTAACTTTTTATCCAATTCAAAGTTGCAGGGGGGCTGGAGTCGATCCCAACTGTACATACTAAAAACTTTGTTGGGACAATGTTTCCATATCAGTGCTCACATGATGCCTTAAAGATCCTAAAACCTTCAGTGAGATGTGGCTCTAAATACAGCACAACATTTACAGACTTTATCTGGGAAGTAGTCGAGCAAATAATGAATTAATAAGACCAAGATTAAACATCCAGTGATGTCTTGATATGACATTGTTCAATACAGTCAGAAAGAAACCTGTTTACAATAACAACTTTGTCCACTCTTTCTTCAATCTCCTGTGATAATAAAGAACAGTGTGATCAACAGCATCTCATGGACACAGCAGCATGTAACGGAGCACCTTCTATAAAAAAGTGCTTAGGCAAACGCATTTTACGCATCACCCTCTGTCTGTTTATTATTTTGAGCGGCGGCAGTCGGTCCTCACTATATATCTACTAACACAGTGTCTACAGGCAAAGCTGCAACAGTCTTGATTTGACTTAAACTGATTGGTGTGACATGAGAATAAAATCCTCGTGGCTAGAGAGACATCCCCGGGGAGAAGTGGCTCTACTTTGGGTAAGTTGGTACAATAACTGCATTTACTGTCTCACCAGAAATGTTTCTGAAACTCTGATAACGAAGGACTGAATGAAGTCTTGTAATGTAAAAACATGCAGCACAGGATCTGTTTTTTACTTCAATTACTTTGTTTAGATTCAAGGAAATCACCAGTTAAAAAAAAAACAAAAAACACTTTTCTAAAGTTAATTAAATGCATCCTATTGAATTACAACAAATGACCAAAATAATCTGATTGTGGTTTTTTGCCATAATTAAGCAGCTCTACAGCGAGCAAGAATTAGCTAAAAGCAACAAAAAATAAAAAACAGAAGATATCATAATTTTTTGTATGATGCAGGCAAATTCTCAGCACTTTTTTTTAGTTTTCTTTGTTATTCTTGTGTTTTTCTCTCTTTGTGTTTGCTTACCGTACACCAGGTTGGGGTTGGCTCTCTTTAGCTCCTGAACAATGTCCACCACCATCTCCAAGAAGGATGTGTCTCTGGTATACCCTGAAGAAACAGACAGCAGAGACATTATTATAGTCAGAATGAAACGTTTCATCAGTAACTTTTTGTTTTCTGTTTTAAACTGTTTCAAAGTTAAACTGCACCCAGGTGATCTTAAACTTACGTAAAAGCAGACTCGCAGATGGCTGTGCTGACTCACTACATGAATACATTTTTACATGAGGAAAAAAATTTGCTCTCTTATTTCTTGCAAGAACCTAAAATTTTTCTTTGATGATGAAAATTGTTCTTCTGTTTTATAACGTTGATCCACATTTAAGACAAAGATTTGGCACACGAGTACACGAAGGTGAAAAAGATGGCAAGTTAAAAATTTTTAAAATGTAACTTCAGGATTTAAAAAATCATCTCAACTTTCTGATTAAACTAAATAAAACTGGTCAGACTCCAAGTGTTCCAGATCTGGGCACTTGAGCAGTGGTAGGAGTGAAACAAGAGGACACCCACCTGTTAAAACATAGTCATAGTGGTGTACGTTGTTCAGTTTGATCCCCTCGTAAAGAACGTGTAGCTCGTCTGCTGTCAACACCTGGCCTTTCCAATGAGAATAGCCTGCAGAAAGACGAGGAGTTATTGTGTTTGCTGTGAAAGGACTAATGGATAAAACATACTTCTCCTGGAGAAACAAACTTTTCAACCAATTCACAAAAAGCAAAACAAAAAGAGATTAAACAAGAATCAAACATGATAGGAACATTTTAGTTCTCCACCATCTAACCACAAACATTTAATTCACCTATTTAATGGCCACAGATCTCTCCAGCAGAGTATTACTATATTTAGTTGAGCCTCTACCTGTGCGTGTTTGGTCCCCACCCCTCTTTCAGTTTACTTCCTGTTTTATTTTGAAGGTCAGACCTTCATGTGGTTTTCTTCCCTCCTTTGTTCGGTTCCCACCCTCGTTAGTGTTTGATTCGGTTCACCTGTCCCTTATTATTCATCACACGCAGGATCTCTTTTCTAACAACCCTGACATGTAAACTACATGTTAACTACAGATCAGTTTCATTATATCACAGCTTATAAAACATCATATTTCAAGATTTAGTATTTAACATTTCATTTCAATTAATCTTTGCAAACATCCTCCACAGGATGGTGTGAACCCAAGACAGCTTGTTAACATGCAGAATATAAGTCTTACAATCGGACTCCCAACAAGGTCTTTGTGCCCTAGAGGGCATGAAGCTTCCTGCCTTCAAGCTTCAAGGTTTAAGACACTTCAGTGTCACTTCTCTTCAGTTTTCAGATCTGGAAGTTATCAGAGACTGGATCTAACATAAAGAAATTAAAAATAAATAAATACATTTATAGATTTGTCACTTAAATTGACATTTAATTTCCGTTTTACTGACCAATTTATTTTCATCTACAACTATGTGACTGCTGAGTTATCCTGAAAGGACATCTCATTTATTTCTGACATAAGCCTTCAGTGAAATGACAATGCATGAAGAAATGTCAAAAGAAATTATACTTCATATTATTGATCTGTTAATATTGTGTTTTACACAGTCCTAATGATTTTCCTTGGGTGGAAGGCCAAAACCACTTTGACAGTCACCAAAATTTTTTGTATGCAGTGAAAACCCTCAAAGTGGAATTTTAAACAGAAATTTGAATAAATAAGGAAATATAACAAGATTTTATCCTAGATTTTTAATTCATTGCTTAAGTTTTCATTTTGGCATTTTTTCAGTCCTCCGCCAGTCCTACTTCCATCTTTTACATACAGTTTATGGTTTCACACCTGTTTCTATCTGACTTTTGCTTGTGGGAAACATTTTGCATTACAGCTTGGACCAAAAATCTCACACACACACACACACACACACACACACACACACGCGCGCGCACGCACACACACACACAGTGTTTGTGTGTCCGTATGTGCTGAATACTACATGGGTGTACATTTATGTGACGCAACTACAAGCCTATAAGCCAGCGTGCAGCGTCTGTCTGCATATGACATGCTTGCTGCAGGCTGGTGACGTCGTGGCTCCAGGTGAGTCACAGCCAGGTCACGTGGTTGTGGTGGGGGTTCAGGTTGCTAAGCAACAAGCCAGGAGAAAGCCAAAGGGGCTAAGAAAAGAGATGAGCAGTCAGAGTGGTGTGTGCGTGAGAGGGAGGGCAAAATGAAGGCAGGCCTTCAGATAAGAGCTGCTTCTGACGTCATCGTGCGCTGCTGTCGCAATTTCCCAACGCCTGCTGCTGTGTGCTGCTGCGTTGCATCGCCGCTCCCCGTCTCCCTCTCTCCATCATCCCTCTTTGATTCATTTTCTCTCTGTTCACCTTCTCTGCCCCTCTCCCCAGCCGCTCTTCTCTCCCTTCTCAGATGAAAACGTCTTCTTCAATATGTCACACCAAATTACACACTCTCCTCTGAGAAATTGCAAATGTAAGATCTGATTAAACCAGAGTCTGAAGCATTTTTACGTTAAGGTCACTCAAACAGATTCCCACCACACGTGAGGGTTTTTTTTCTTCTCTCTTCTTCCTAACACGCCATCCTCACCGTCTACTCTGCAAGTGGATTGATAATAACAGTGAGCTTGTAACCTGTGATTAGATTAGTCACTCCTGGCTTTAACTCATTCCTGACGGTTTAAATTGAACTTAGATTTTGGGGAGCTCATGTAACTGATGAAGACAAGTAACGGAAGAAAACACTCATTTCAGAGGGACTGTGAGCAAAGTGCTGCAGTCGGCCCAACTTTTCCTGCAATGCTATCCAATGTGATCTGGGAAGTGGTAAAAGGAATCATCCCTGGCAGCTTTTCAGAGTGATTTTTACTGTTTATTTAACACTGTTGTCACATGTAGTATGAACTCCAGACATCGTTGTTGGAGATGAGCGATATGTTCTCACTACTGGAAACGCTCTTTAACTGAACTTTGGTTCAGGCCAGGAGTGTCAAATTCAGCTTCACAATATAGCTCAGAATTACACAAAATGTTAGAGACACAATAGTGCATCTCAAAAAAGAAATTCTCATATATTCTATATTCATTACACGTAAAGTGAAATATCTCGAGATTTTTTTTATTA
Source organism: Andinoacara biseriatus (assembly GCA_015108635.1). NCBI lineage: Eukaryota > Metazoa > Chordata > Actinopteri > Cichliformes > Cichlidae > Andinoacara > Andinoacara biseriatus. The sequence goes on from VUQJ01043789.1 coordinate 27,870, forward strand.
AATGATTATGACTCCTGAAATATCTCAAAATATTTGAATCTTAAATTCAAGTTTCAGTGAATTACCACTCAAATAGTATAAACCGTGCATCTCTTGGTCTAGTTCACACAACCACAACCACAGGGAAGACTTGACAATAATTGTCCAGATGATGATCATCGACAGCCTCCACAAGGAGGGTAAGCCTCAGAAGGTCACTGCTGAAAATGCTGGCTGTTTGCAGAGTGATGACTGATGGAAGGTTGACTGGAAGTGAAAAGTGTGGTGAGGAAAAATGCACAAGCAACAGGGATGACTGCAGACTTGAGAGGATTGTTAAGAAAAGTCAATAGAAGAACTTGGGAGAGCTTCACAAAGAGTGGGCTGAGGCTGCATCAGGAGCCTTCCAAAAAGAGGCTACAACTGTTGGAGTCCTGATATCAAGCTAATCCTGAACCACAGACAATGTCAGAAGTGTCTCACCCGGGCTAAAGAGAAAAAGTAGTGGTCCAAAGTCCTCTATTCACATGAAAGTGCATCTTCTGCACTTCATTGTTCTAGAGTGAAGGTAAACCCAGGTTCTAGAGTCTGGAGGAAGAGTGGAGAAGCACAGACGTTGTAAATCCTGTGTGAGGTTTCTATGGTTTGGGGTGTCATGACATCTGCTGGTGCTGGTGGTGGTTGGTCCAAAGTCAACACAGCCATCTACCAGGAGATTTTAGAGAGCTTCGTGCCTCAATCTACTCATAAGCTTCACAGAGATGCCAGTTTCCTTCTCCAGCATAATTACCAACTGTTAAGATAAGGTAAGATAGCTTTTATTGTCATTGCACTAGAGTACAACGAAATTGAGCAGCAATCCTCATGGTGCCTAAATTATTACTCTATGTGACAGGCCGGCCCACTCACCTGACCTGAAGTCCACCAAGAATCTGATACTGTCGAGAAGAAAATCAGAAACACTCGATCGAAAAACAGACAAGATGAAGGCTGCTATCAAAGCAACCTGGGCAACCTCAGCAATGCTACAAGCTGATCACCTCCATGCCACGCTGCGTTGATGCAGCAATTCAGAAGACACTTCGGATATTTCTGTATTTAAAATCATTTTTGATTGATCTTGGAAAAATTCTAATATAACGAGAAACTGAATTTCTGATTTTCAAGAGTTACAAGTGATAATTATCCATATTAAAACCAACAAGGCTTTAAATATTTTACTGTAAGTTTCATGGATATAGAATATATGAACGCTTACCCCAAAACAATGAACTTTTTCATAATATTCAAATTTTTTGTGATGCATTAGTAGGACCCAAAAGCAGGATACAGACACAGGTTAAAAAAACAGACTGTAAATGTCTCTTTAAAAAGAAAACCCAAAGGCTTTTAGGTTTTGTTGAGGTGTCTGTAGTGCAAAATACTGACTGCAGCAGCTCAAATATAAATGCCATCTGCCTTTTCATCTGCTGCTGCTACATTTGAGTCCCAGGCTCGCCCACATAACACTTATCCTGCAAAATCTCCTACAATTATATTTACTCCCAGTCTGTAACATCACGACAGGTCACTTTCACTATTTTTAAGCCCACCATTACAGTACAAAACGATCTGAGCCTGATCACGAGCACATGAATCCAACTCATCAGACGTCAAACTGTTTGGAGTCTGATTACTTGCATTAAACCATACCATGAGGGGGTCACGGTCTTCCCCTTTGTACCAAGCTCAGAATGATCCTTCGACACAAGTTTCTTCAAATTTGCTCAAAAACATTTACAGCGTACTCACAGGGGGTACTCACTTTTGTGATACTCACATTTTTGCAGATATTTAAGTTTATCTTTTCATGGGACAACACTGACAAAATGACACTTTGACTCAATGAAAAGGAGTCTGTGTTATATAACAGTGTAAATGTATTCTTCCCTCAAAATAACTCAATATACAGCCATTAATGTCTAAACCAGCAGCAACAAAAGTGAGGACACCCCGTAGTGAAAGTTCCTCAAGTGTCAATATTTTGTGTGGCCACCATTATTTTCCAGAACTGCCTTAACTCTCCTGGCATGGAGCTCACCAGAGCTTCACAGGTTGCTACTGGAATGCTTTCCCACTCCTCCATGATGACATCATGGAGCTGGCAAGTTTGTGCTCCTCACTCCTCGACCTTCCACTTGAGGATGCCACAGAGATGTTCTATTGGGTTTGGGTCTGGAGACATGCTAGGCCAGTCCATCACCTTCACCCTCAGCCTCTTCAATAAAGCAATGGTTGTCTTAGAGGTGTGTTTGGGCTCGTTATCATGCTGGAACCCTGCCCTGACACCCAGTTCCTGGAAGGAGGGGATCATGCTCTGCTTCATTCTTCCATAGTACATATTGGAGTTCATGTGTCCCTCAATGAAATGTACAGTATATAAGCTGCACACAGACTACTTCTCATTGTGTCAAAGTGTCATTTTGTCATTGTCGTCCCATTAAAAGATACTTAAATATCTGCAGAAATGTGAGGGGTGGATTCACTTTTGTGATACACTGTATAATGCTTGACTAAATGACCCCAAATACACTGGCTAACAAATGATTATATTCCAGAGCTAAAGATTGTCCTAGTTATAAAAGAAATAAAAATACAACTTGAGTTAAAAATATACAGACTACACTACTTAAAGTGACCCACACAGACATGGGGAGATTTAAAGCTAAATACAATTAAAACTAAAATATAAAGCTATAATAACTCTGGGGCGAGCTGACAACATTAAATGCGAATCCAGTTTATGTTGAAAGTTGTCTCTCTTTCTGTGTAGCAAACAGAATTAGCTGCCTTTTAAGTTACATGATAAATTATTTTATCAGCCACAAACAAAATCAGACCTTTGATACGATCTACTGACCCAGTGAGTATTTCTTGACTCCACTATGAAGCAACAAGCAACAGCTGGACAAATATGTTTGTTTTCACAGCTCTCAGCTGATTCATTCTTCAGGTTCAGTTAGCATGAATTCCACAAAGTGGAAGCACACATCAATGCAACCAGGGAGAGATGGTGCAGATTATTCATTCATGAGTATGGCAATTAGATCCAAATATTATGGCTAAATGTGACACAGAGAGATGATGCAGATGTCCCCTCTGGGCTGTCTGCATCATCTCTGTAACAAGATATATCATCACTGCAATCATACAAGTCCCCTCAATATTAAATTAGTGCTGTCATAAGTATGCCTTCTCAGAAATTTTGCATTTCTCTCTCAATTATATTCATTAGATTTTAAAATTTGAGAGTTCTCTATAAGCTTTCAGAATTATTTAACCCCTTAAACCCGCCTATAAAGCTTAGAGGATTAAAAAGAAAAGATTAGCAGCATCATGTCCAACAACAGAGACACAGAGACGAGGTTTGTATAAAATGTGAATGAAGTTCATCTCCCTGCAGCTGCATGTGTGTTTGCAGGCTGGTGTCTCTGTGACCTCCACAGAAACTCACTGGAGCTCAGACTCTGTCGAGTCGTCAGCCTCGAAGGGAGCCATCTCTGTTAACGCTCGCCAACACCTCATCACGACACCAGAGGGAACTGACTGACTCATACACACCCACACACACAAGAAAGAGGCACGCACACACTGACAAATATATAGGCTACGTCAGTGGCCTGACCTGTATGGTTGGAGAACTGGACGGAGTTGATTGAGTCCACCTCAAACCCTAAAAGCTGAAAACAGAAGACACAGAGAGGAAACAGCTGTCAGGAAAAATCAGAAGAAAACACTGTCACAACTCAGCTGCATTTTACAGACTTCATACTGTGTTCCCAGGCTGCTGGAGTACCACAAGGAGTCCACTGTGATGGTGCGTGAAACACCAGGTTATGACACTAGTGACACTAGTGTTACTGTAAAATACTTGTAATGTCTGATTGAGACATCCCAATAAAATTTCGCTCTGTTAAAAGACCTCGTGCATTTGGTTTTTACTGGAATTTCTTTTTTGAATTTTGATTCATTATGGAGGCAAATAAAATCTTTAGATTTTAGCTCAGCCTCAGCGCTTTCATTTTGTGACTGTGACACTAAGACAAAGTAAAGCTGTAAAGTAATGAGCTGAAAATACTTTTAGCTGTTCGACTCTACTGTGTTAAAGTCAAACTGCAACGGAGAGAATAAGAAACACTCTGTTAGACTTCGTTTAACCTCGGTGGTGAAATATCCTCTCAGTTTAACGTGTGCTGAAATCTGCACACAGACCTGAAGGAGCAGCTCGTGGTGTCCTCCCTCTCTCTGCCTTTCTTAACGGACCTCTTTTTTACCAGAGTGAGACGCACACATGGCTCATCCACGTGCTGAGTTAATTGTTATCTGAACGACTTTATTTAATTGAGCTAAAGCTGGCAGAGTGAATGAGGCCTTTGTTCTTTTCAACTGACTGTGACGTGGAGATACAAGAATCTGCTTTCAGAGAGGAGCCCCTCCACCCACCCAGCAACACAGTGTAGATATTAACTTTGACCTTGCATGTGCTTTCTGGAAGGTGGAATACTGTATTTGTTTCAGGAAACACAATTCACTGCAGTAACAGTACACTCCCGTGGGCACAGAAATGAGTGAATGATGACTTCTTTTAAAATCAGTATCCTTTTGGAAGAGTCCTTTACTTGCCCTAACCTACAGAAAGGTCAGAGGTCAGTCTTACACTTAAACCTCAAGTAATTTGTGCCTTGGGAAAATGTTTAATACCTATTCCTTTCCT
>VUQJ01043790.1:0-12410 GCA_015108635.1 Andinoacara biseriatus
ACGTTTAAACCAAACAGCTTTCATCGCATCCCGAACCGGAGTTTTCTACGATGAGTCAGCCGTAGTTTACGTCCCGACAAATATGGGCAACGGACGAGAACGCTGTAGTGATATCAGAGGTATAGTGTATTGCGAGAAATAGTCCGGTTAAGATTTGGATAATAAGGCAGAGGCCTAGTAGTGAGCCAAAATTTCATCAGACAGAGATGTTAGAAGGTGCGGGGAGGTCAATTAGTGCGTCGTTTGCAATTTTAAGAAGGGGGTGTGTTTTTCGGAGGCTGGCCATTAGAGTTTTTGTAGTTGAATAACAACAGTGGTTCTTCAAGTCAATGGTTCTGGTTAAAGTCCGGGCAGAAACTATGGTTTATATTATGCTTATGTTTTTATTTGGTTTAGTGTTTGGGATAGCTGCGATTGCTTCTAATCCTTCGCCGTATTTTGCTGCTTTAGGGTAAAGAATCCCTTTTTCTATTTTTTGTTCTGTACTTTTTTTTTCTTTTTTTTTAGTTTTGCTTCCTTAGTTTTGTCTCTTGTGATTCCGTTCAGCAGTCTTCCCCTAATTATCCTTCTGTGGATATATTGTCACAATCTCCCCATGACCTTTGTCAGATTGTCTGTTTACATTCCCCGAGTCACGGTGCTCTGTAGCTCCCTCTGTTTCACTCACCATAGTGTTCTGAGCTTCTGAGAGTTTCCTAATGTTGTGTTTCCTTAGTGTTCAGTGTCAACGTGTCTCAGCATGTTTCAATGTGTCTGCATCTGGGTCCTATTCATAGCCAGCAGTCTGCATATCCTGCAGACTGTGACAGTACCAGTATTTTAAACAGACGCTCCACGTGGCTTCATAGAGTCTTGGTTGATTGCCTCATAGTTTTACCTTTACCTTTAAGAAGGTATCATGTAATTTATTTAAGTACCAAATCCTGCAGAGTCTACCACAATTTTTCTATGCATGAACAGTGGTAAGTTTGGCACAAGAATAAACTTAAAAAAATCAATTGATGTTTGTACAAATTTATTTGTGTAAATGATTAAAGAAGTTTTTACCATATTGTGTAAATTGTGTAAATTACTTTTTCACCACTACATGGCGCTAGATGTATAAGAAACAGAGAAAAGGTTTTGTTGCATGTTTGTAGATGATGTTCGGCAATGCCTTAATTTAAAGCCTTGAAATTGACAGAAATTGGCCAGATGTATGTGCAACAACTCATATGAGTTCAAATAGAATAAATTATTATTTCTTAGTCTGTATGTATTTGTGTGTACATGTATATGGACGGACAGGAGGCTGGCACAAAGCTTTATGTCTCTGGTCCTTGGAAATGTGATTCACACATTTATTATAGAGACCTGCAATTGAGGAAAATATTCTGTGTTGCAGTTAATCATTTATGTGGCAAAATAAATCAAATGTGTTAACAGTTTGGTCAGAAAGTACTTTTGCATAGTCTGACATAAAGTGATCCATGTGTGGTTTAACTTTTCATATAACCTGTGACTCAGCTGTGACTCAGGCATGTCTGTAAACTGCCTGCACATACAGATTCTCTGAAAAAATTGCTTTTCTTGTTGCACATGACATTGCTTGTTATTCTTGGCAGGTTTTTGTGTATACATTTTTTAAAATAAAATTTGAATGTGCAACAATAACATAAAGCCAAAAACCTTCACTGCAGGATGAAACAAGGGTTATTTTTGTTGCAAACACTAAACATGACAGCAGCCTTTGCCACAAAGTGGCTGGAAACTGTACGAAACCACAAACACAGAAGGAGTCAACTGTGCAATGAAAATACCTGGTAAAACATGGTGCACTGTTGAGGCAGTTTTTTTCCTCCTTAGCTTATCTCAGGTGTCATAGGGTCCCCTCATCCTGTAACTCCACATTCAGGGATTATCCAGATAGATGTTCACCTACATACCGAAATGACCCACCGGTGTTTTCCACAAGGATCTCTATTTTATTTTTCATTGTCATTTTTTTTCTGTGCTTCACTCTCAACACCCGAGCCTACACTGACATAGGTCCACATCAACAGACTGGTACCAAACAATGACAATCACAACTTTTCATTTTAAAAGAAACAATGTCAACCTTGAACAAGCAAAGCAAAAGCCATAAATGATGGGTTTGGGGTTGTTGTAGGATTGCTGTTTTTTTAATCATTGCTTTGGGATCAATTTTTTAGAAAGGCCAAGTGAGACAATAACCTTAAATTACATTTTACACTAAACTATTTTTTACATATACACGCAGGCCCTGCACATGCCTTGTTATCTAGCCAATGCTTGCCTGCAGAAGCTGTTAGCAACCACAATCTCCTAAGGTAACCCACAACTGTGAACCACTGTGTTCATCTTCTGTATATAAACAACCTCCAAACCCTTTAAGTGAACTGACACGTTCAGCTAAATCCAGCCAAGCAAGGCTCTATAATAATAATTGTGTTTTAGAAAGCAGTGCTCATCCTGTTTTTCCTCACACAAAGGAGCAGATACTGGTCCTGCTGCTGGGTTGATGTCCATCTACAACCCTGTCCTGATCTCCTAGTGTAACACCCGTCTCCAGGTATCTACTCCACACTCTAGAGAATGTGCTGAGAAACCCAACACATATGGATACACCATCTAGTAGGAGCTGGACTACCGGGATGAGCTGCAGGTATCAGCTCATGATACCAACAATAACAAGGAAACTAGCAAAAAGCAAAAGTAGAGAAAAATCAGTCAGGAGAGATAGAGGGAGAGCAATGGTCTGTGGCCACACCAAAGCAGGATTTACAAAGGTTCATGCTTCATTTCTGGACAGATTGGTATATTTGAAGCTTAATCTAGTGTTGAGTTGTGTAATATTAGACAAACTAATTTTATTAAGATGACAACCAAAATCTGAAAAAAAAAATGGGGGAAGCTTGGCATCCATTTGCTTCTAGGAAAAAAAAATGTTACTTTTTAAAATTGAAATATTAAATGGTGAGATGGTGTTTCCGACATTCAAATGTGTGCAACAGTTGCAATAGGCAGAGTTATCACAGGTATACCATAGTTAAAAACCACGTATCAACACCACAGCTTGTGCTACAATCTACACTGCTACCCACAAGAGCAGAGAATAGTTTCAAGTGAACACTGTTATTCACACTCACCACAGTACATGCAGAACTGCTAAGAAAACCACAATTGCTTCCTGCGAGGATTGACATGGCCTAAAAAAAAACAAATAGAAGCGCACCAACGCACTCCACAAAATCTACAGCTGGTTCATGTCCACATCCTCTTACAAATACGGCACTCAGTACAATTGTTGAAGGTCAAACAGTGAATAAAAATCCATAGCTTGCAGTAAAACTAAATAAATAAAACTAGCTAGGAAACTGTCTCTGATCCAGTCGAAAAGGGTCTGTCGTGGTCCTAGGCCAGTGGCCCAGTGAGTTCTGTTTTGTGTTGTTTTTGTTTTACTTTTCAGGTTGTGTTTCTTAGTTCTTCTTACAGTTTTTAGTTTCTCAGTTTGTTGTTTGGGTGTTCTGTTATTAAATTATTTTTATGTTATTTAGGTTTCCCTTCATTTGTGTCACTGTGTCTGTTTTGTCCCGTTTGTATTTCGTTTCCCTTCCCATTTTTTCCTTGTGTGGTGTTTAGCTTCCGTCTCCCATAGCTTTAGAGTTTGGTGCTCTCTGTGTTTTCCCTTAGTGTCCCTCCCATGTCTTATGTCTGTCTGCCCCATATTGTCAGCCTTTGTTCTGGTAGATGTCCTCTTTATTACTTATTTTCTTCCCCTATTTAGAATAGCCTACTCACTTTAGTTCCTAGCCATCCATCCTGTGTGGAGTCTGGTGTGCTAAATTATTGTCTGTCATTGTTGGCGCTGTGATCGACTGGGGACCTCTTAAGCACCTCTGGCTGTCTGACAGCTGTGGCAATCTTGAGCTCCTCAAACTTCACTCCAAAAGATCTCTGCTGATAACTGAACCTAAACATGCCCTTCAACTGGTAGCAGCAACGTCTGGTAGCTCTGGTATTTACTCAAACTTTTGTAATCTTTTTTTGTTTTGTTTTTTCAAGTACTGATGGATACTTCTGTGGGGAGAAGAATTTACTCAGGAAAAGAGCTTTTTTTTCTTTGAAATGGAGCAAATCTGGAAGATCCCACACAGCTGAGATAAAGAGGTGTTTTTTTGTTGTTGCCATGCTAGTGCAAAGGTGAAGGCTTGGACATGGAGATATAAGCCCTTTCTGCCAACAGTTATCATGGAAAATGTCAACTCTCTGCTCAACGAAAGAGATGAGCTGGAGATAGTGGTGAAGATTCAGAAAGTATACTGTGGGTGTAATCTTGTGTATTTTACTGAAACATGGTTGAATCAAAACATCTCATCTTACACCTCACCTGTATTTGTGAAAAAGAGCTGGTGCAATCCTGCACGTATTACTGTCAAGGAGAAGATGTGTTGTCTGGATACTGAATTATTGGCAGCTGGTATGCAACCATATTATGTGCCAAACGAATTTGGTCACATTTCACCCAAGACAACAGCCCAAATTCCATGTGAGGTTTTCCATGAAGCTGTTGTTAGGATACATCCAGAAGCACGCGTCATAATTTCAGGAGACTTCAATCATGTTTCGCACCCCTCCCACATGACTAGAGTCATACAATCTGTTGACTGTCCTACCAGAGAAAATTAAACCCATGACCTGCTGTATGCCAATGTCAGTAAAGCTTGCACAGGTCCTATCTTTCCACCACAGAAACCATCCTGAGCAACTCTGATCACCCACTTTATAACATCTTTATGGAACAACAAAAACAACAGGACTGGAAGATATGAATGATTTTCTGTATCTCTGTTTTTACAATGGAACAATTGTTCCATTGTAAAATGGAGAGATACTCGCCACCATCAGGCTTTTCAATTCTCATACAAATAGCAGATGAGCTATGATAGACGCCTGAATTTCCATCTGGGATCAGTAAAGATTTTCTTAAACCTAGAGCCCAGACCTTCTTGGAGTGAACCTAGAGTTCACTGAGAGTAAATGTTTTCATCCAAAATAACAGTAGACAATCATCAGGAGACTATGGGTGTGTGAGATCTGATTTTAGTGGCAAAACAGTTTATGGCAGTTAGGTCTTTTCATACTATTATTATTGTTGTTATTATTATTATTGACCAAAATATCTAAAAGACTTTTATATCACTTAAGTGCAGCAGCACCCTCAACAGCGGACCGTTGATTTGTCAACTCGTTTTGGTAGTACTACACTTCATGTTAGTTTGGACTTTTGTTCAGCTGGTGTCTGTGTGTGTGTGTGTGCATGTGTGCGTGTGTGTGTGTGTGTGTGTGAAAAAAACAAGTACACTTTCTTAAGTCTGATTGTGTGGGTGGCGTACAGCCCCAAAGTTTCCCACCACACAGTTTCTTACTGCCTTCAGCAAATCAACCACAGAGGTATGAGTTCAGAGGAACAACCAAAGCACACACATGCACGCACACACCACCCTGTTACTGGCAAAAGAAAAGCAAAAGAAAGTTGATAATTAATTAAATAAAAACTCACTCACCCTAAAACCCATTGTTCATTTTATGTTAATTATTTCTTGAGTCTAAATTTGTGTGTTACCTGTTGCAGTGATGTGTTGCTCTCAGATAAGTTGTTTATGTAAGGACACGCAGAGCCTGCTCTAATCCTTTCCCTTAGGTGTGCATAATGGTGCTGACGTTTGAACTGGGCTGTCAGGGTCTTGTTGTATTTTTGCTCAATGAGCAGCCTAACATGAAAACAAGCTCTTTCAATGAACACTTTCATTTTTGGAGAGAGTAACTGCGTTACTCCTATAAAAAAAATGCATTCAGGTATTGATTCTTGCAGCAACTGCTGCCTGTGCGTAAACATCCTGTATAGCTGCCACATATGGACTGGGGGAAAAAAACTGGAATTTTTAAAGTTACTAAAGATGTTTATTATTTTCAGGAATCGTATTCAAAATCAGTCATCTCCAAAAAAGTCATTAATAGTGCTGCCGTGTGAGCGTCACTTCGGTATAACGAGTTCATGTTCAACAGTATTTGATCAACTTGTAACACGTAAATCACAATAATTTGTCAAGTTGTTTATTATGTTTTATTATACGTATTTTGCTTAAAGGGATAAAATTTATAAACGTCTCCGATCTTCGGGTAAAGTCAGAACGTCACTCCTCAGGCGGAGCTTCCTGTCATACCCCATGAATCAGACTGCGGTCAAGTGCGCCCTCAGCGCGCTGAGACACTCTTCGCGTTTCATTTAGCTCTGAAATGTCTCCGATAAAGGACTTAAAAGTGATTTACATAGTGGTCAACGAAGATGGTACTTTCTCTGAAGGAGATATTATTGTAGGCGCAGTGATTTTCAGACTGACAAAAGACGTCAAAGTCAAGAGCGTCTCTCTGAAAGCCAAAGGAGACGCTAGCGCAGAGTGGTCAGAAGGAAACACAAAGTTCATATCGCACTGGAGATATTTTAAAGTGAAGAAGTACTTAGTCGAAAAAAATTATGAAGGTAGGAAGTTTTACTCATTTCAAACTTGGATAGTTAATTCTGAAATTAAGTGTTAGTTTGCAGACTTGCTTTTCTGGCCAGATGAGCATTTTGAAACTACATTGAAAGCTCAATTTTTATTTTATGAAATTGGAAATGTGCAGAGATAATAATAAAGATACTGTGAGTATAATACTATTCTTTTAAAATGGCTTATTAGAAGAACGAGTTGTTCATGAAGTTAAAGGTCTGTGGAAAGGTGTGCACAAAAACCTAAATAAAAGCCTTGTGAAATATGCTGTTTTGTAGTTATTGGCATATAAGTTATAGTTAAAACTATAATTACACTATTGCCTATAGAATTGAAATGAGTCAAACAAAACAATCGCTCAACAATAGGAATAACCAAAAAGTTAAATTGTGTAAAAATAAACAGGACATTTTCATGAATATGAACTGAATTAAATGGTCAGCAGTAAATTGTAAATATGTCGGTGTTGCTCTGTGAAGGTACTGACATTTTTAAAGTCTCTACAGGAAAGTTTAATCAAAATTCTCTTCTAGACACTGTACTTCCCCAAGGGGTCAACACTTTATTCTTCATGTTTAAAATCCCAGAGTGGTAAGTGGGCTTGTCTAGCCCCCAGCATTACTACAGTGCTGTAGCCTTCTTTTGAAAATCTGCTAAAGCAACTATGACACAGAATTAATGTGTTCTCCTCTGGTTCTTTTTTTTTTTTTAAACAGTGACATGCCTTCATCCTACAAGGGAAAAGGTGGAAGAATTGTCTACATGTTTGAAGCAAAGATATCCAGGAGCTGGCGATGGTCTTCTGAAGCACAAAAAGAGATCAAGTTTGTTTCCAAGTCCTGTCCACCCACCGCTCAACTGATGGTAAACACTGCAGTGATACATGTTAAAAATGAGATATTTGGAAAGTGTGTTGTAACTGCTAAGATAAAATTTCACCTGATTTAAAAACCTGAATTACAATTTAAGGTTTAAAATGTCATTAGTTCTAACATAACAATGTAAATGCAACAGAGAGAGGCGGTCAGTATTTATCGTTTACCTGGATAACAACACAGAAGTATTTTCTTCTGCATTTTGGCCATATGAGGAATTAGGCTGATAGGTAAAGTTGATCTTTCTGAATTAACTTTGATAATTACTTTCTCCACGCTGTCAACATGTTTATTAGCATTCCTGCAAGACTGCTCAAAGTAGTCCTACCATTAATTAATACTTTAATCTTAAATGCAATCAGTCTATCTCTATTTGCGGGCTACCATTACTTAAAAACCATCACTTGACCCAGTTGTTTTAAATAAATATAGGCCAATCTCCAACCTTCCTGTTGTTTAAAAAATCTTGAAAGCGTAGTCATGAAACAGTAACTGATCATCTACAGCGTATTGGTTTATTTGAAGAGTTTAAGTCAGGGTTCAGAATTCATCACAATACAGACGCAGCATTCATGAAGGTTACAAATAATCTTCTTATGGCTTCTGACAGTGGATGTATATCTGTACATATCTGTGCTTGTCCTGATAGACCTCAGTGCAGCATTTAATATGGTTGATCACAATATTTTATTACAGAGATTAAAGCATGGTATTAAAGGTATTAAAGCTACTGTGCTGCAGTGGTTTGAATCATATCCATCTAATGGACTCCAATTTGTTCATGTAAATGAGGAGTCTTCTTCAACCACTAAGGTTAATTATGGAGTTCCACAGGGTTCCATACTAGGACCAATTCTGTTTACATTATACATGCTTGGCTGGTTCTGCCAGAGGTTTCTTGTTGTGAAATGGCAGTGGGAGTTTTTCCTTCCCACTGTCACCAACTCATAGAGGGTCATCTAATTGTTGGGGTTTTCTTTCTGTTATTGTAGGATGTTTCCCATACAATATAAAGGTGCTTTAAAAGTAACACTGAACTGAATTTAAATTAATATATTTTAAAAAGTGTTTGTCTATATGATTTGTTATAGTGCCCACAATCTGGTTCAGTGACTAAAACGATCAGTGGTTACTCCAGGGGACAGGTCCAATTGTCTGCTACTATTAACAGAGGAGTTTGCTCTCCAGGTAAAGTATCTGTGACTTGCACAACCAAATGCTGATAAATTTTAAAATGGAGTTTATTTCTATGATTTGTTTTTGACAGGTGAAACTTTATCTGTTGTTGCCAAAATCTGCAACTCTTCTTCGAAAGACACAAGGCCCAAATTCAAACTTCAACAGAGAACAGTGTACCGCTGCAAGAAACATACTAATATTACATATAAAACTCTGTTCAAAATGGTCGGGGACACTATCGGTCCAAACGCAGAGCAAACTGTCTCCTGCCAGTTGAAGATTCCTGATGATGCCATTCCCACTCTACGTAACTGTGAAATCATTTCAGTTGAATATGACATCAAGGTATGAAATTATTTCATAGTGATGCTACATTACCTCAGAAACCTTTTTTCTGTAAACATCTGTGGGTAAATGAGAGAGGAAATAAGTGTCTTAACTCAGCATTTTTACATCTTTGTAACCAACAATAATCATTCTTTTTTTTCAATTTGTGACTCTTTTTCAGGTGTATCTGGACATTAGTTTTTCCATTGACCCAGAGGTGGTGTTTCCACTAGTCATCGTTCCTACCACACGTGCGCCCATTAGGCCTGGTGAGGCTGTGGGACAGTCTGAGGGTGAGCCTGGGACAGTTGAGGCCACAGGTTACAGCAACTTCGCTTCCCCTGCTCCCCCACACAGCATTGAAACATAACAAGTGGCAATTATAGCCAGTGGCCACAAGTTGCTGCTTCACTGGGGTTTTCAACTCCAATTTTTCCCGCGCCGTCAATGGATCAACCAGAAGCTACTGCTCCGCCTGCTTTTTTGCAGGCAGAACAATCTTCTTTATATACATCTATTTACCACTGTCAGAATGAACAACTGTAGAAGCTGAACTGAATTTAGTGAATAAGCCAAATATTTACTGTAAGTGACACAGAAAAAAGTAGCTGTGAAAACAGGGTAGTGAATCTGATGTTCTGATAAAATAAAAGCCAATTTAAAGTTCTGAAACCTTTGCGTTAACAGACAAAACGCTTTGTTACTGCTTCTGTTCTGTCTGTAGCTGTTGTTACACAAATTAACTCAAAGTTGTGTACAGAAAAAAAGTGATTTTAAAAATTGCTACATAAGAACCTGCTTAACAACAGACAAGTTTAGATCTATTTTCACCTATTTTTATTTAAGTCTGCGGTGCCTTACATTTTGTCACATCCAATGTGGATGCTTCCTATAGCTCTTTTATATCAACAGCTTTCTACTAGTAGAAATTATGTACATAATCAGACATGTATTTTCTTTTGTTGACTTCTATATAATGTACTGTTTTTATACTTTTTTGTTATACTTTTTTAAATCATATTTTAATGATCATTGTATTTTTCCTTTTTTCTTTTTATCATGCTCTTTGAGTTCTGTATTTTGAAATTGGATTTTTGGGGACCTGGAATGTAAATATAGTTTTATGGAAGGGACTTTGGTCTGCTGTCTAAATGTTCCACATTAAGAAAACTGACTTGACTTGACTTACAATGCTTAACAAATTTAAAAGGTCACATTTTGTAAAAACAGGAAAACAGAAACATTTTTGAAATCTGTCAAAATGTAGTACTGTTAAATTAGGGCAGCTGTGGCATAAATCTTACACTGGGTGGTAGACTAATAAATTTGTTCAGTTTTTTTGTGGTTAATGTTTTTGCCTTTCTGCATACTCCTTGTGTGTTTGAGTTTGCTTATTGCTTACTTCCTTTATGTGTCTAAATTTGCAAAACCTCCACCTGAACTTCTACCAGATCCAAATGTAGCTCTGGTCCCTGGATGTGTCCTTTCTCTCGCTTTTCCATTTTTCCCCCTGCGATGGTTCCCCTCAATCTTTCTCTCATTTGCTTATTTTCTAATGAAATTATGTGTAGATTTGTAGCCAGCTGCCAGAGGTCGGACATACATCAGAGCCACAGATATGACTTAATAATTATTTTCTGATTTTTTTAATAGACATAAAAAGTTTGAATTTTATGCAATTGTGGTTTTATACTTAAAAATATTTCACAATAAAAGCCTTGTTAAAGTGTTCATAACATCCAGAAAATGTTGACTTGTAATGTGGCTGATATACAAACAGCACTATGTTATATGGACAAAGATGCAGCCAGTGTCTTTTAGTAATGACCTACATTCTACCTACAACACTGCAAATTAGTGGGTTAAAAATGACCAGACCTGATTACAAAATTAATACGTGTAAGCACAGGTTTTTACGCATGTTTGTGAGGCAGCTGAAGGAGAATCAGTAACCTAAACCCATCACCTGTCTGATATTAGAATTCTCCCTCTGAAGCTTCATGTTAAGTTCAGTTAATTTCTTCTCTAAATATACAATGTGAGTGTTAAGCTCTATAGTACCTGGATACATGCTCACCTAACAAGCAAACGACCTGGCTCTGTCCCAAGAGGATCAAACCCAAAAGAGGGGGGCATCTTTGGAGTTTTATCAGGAAGGCCATCTGGCAGAAAAATCTACCAAATCAAACATGCTGTGACAACCCCTAGTGAATAAGGGAACAACTGAAAGTAGGTTTGTCACCTCATAAAAATATGCATAATAAAGAAACAGACTTACTCAAAAAAACACTAATTTGTTATAGCAGCTATGACATGATTACTCACAGGCTGAACAGGCTACTCACACTGTTAAAGACTCTGCAAACCTTCAGAGCAAAATTTGTGCCTTTAATTAAAGCCACTACAGTAAAAGCAAGATAAAAATAATAGTTGAGTAAATATTCACTCAAATGAAATGCAATGACTTGATTGATTTTGTTACTCTCTGCGTTACAGGTAAATATAATCTTTTCATCTCTTCAGCAGTGGCATTTCCACCAGAAGCCAGGTGAAGGTTTCTTCTGTCTTTTCAGACTGTAGTTGTCATTTAAATAAAAGCAACTTAATAGTTTTGGCAATTGCTCTCTGCTGCTGCTGTTATTGCTTTTTCATTTCTCAGAGGCCTACAGCGTAAAACATGATGAGTAAATAAATGAGTCTAAATGTTGTACCAAGCCAAGTTGGCTTCCATTAATGAAAATAAAAAGATTGGTTGATAAGACGAGGCTAAAGTGACTCCACTGCCACAGAGGAATTAGCCAGGAGTGTGACAAGGGAATCCTGCTTCCCTTTGGCTTCACACCAGTAAGATCATGGCATCAATGATCGACAATTAGCCATTTCATGTGATTATTTCAGTTGAAGTATTAGTAGTAAAGATTTGGTTGGTTACGTAAACAATAATTTAAGTTAACTGCAACTTAACTCACTTCATAAATGACACACTTCTCTACCTGAGCTGCCTTTATAAGTTTGATACTACATTATACTGGGTACTCAAATTCATGATGCTATGCTAAAGTGAACACATTATAAGAGTTTCACTTACATGTATGTGTTTGAGTCATGCTTCTATATTCTAAGCCAGAACATAGCTTTTTTTTATGCAGTATATATTTTCCTTATAAATTTAAGCTTATGGTAGCCTAGTGAAGAAGAGAGTTTGAGTTTATAGCATAAGCTTGAATAAATGTATCCATTCCCCTGATCTTTGACTGCGGTTGCTGTCCATGGTGCTGATCCAAAGCTGAAACTCTACTGTTACTGATTACTGCTGTATGCTTTTATTTTTGCACATAGGGTGTGTGTGTGTGTGTGTGTATTTGTGTGTGTGTGTGTGTGTGAGAGAGAGAGAGAGAGAGAGAGAGAGAGAGAGAGAGAGAGAGAGAGAGAGAGAGAGAGAGAGAGAGAGAGAGAGAGAGAGAGGCTGTGCGTG
>VUQJ01043791.1:0-12441 GCA_015108635.1 Andinoacara biseriatus
TAGGAAAGGCCAATTGAAGAAAGTATTGCCAGTTAACAGAGAGTGTCTGCCAGCTTCAAAACATAAAATGTTTTACAGTAACCTGTTAACCTTAGGCAAAAAATATACTTGCTTCTTAACCATGCAGTCATGTAAACAGTTGCTTGCAATGTTAATACATTTTACGCTCTTAACTCTTTACTTCTTGTGTTAGTGGGGGATTCAGCTGTTTCCTTGTCACAGGGAGTCCGTATATTTGATTTGGCAGTTTTGCCCTCAATGCCCTTCCTTGTGTGTCCGACTGGAATTGAAGCAGCAACCTTTTTATTTGCCAAGAGGGATATCTAAACCACCACAGTACAGTAGGTTTCTCCCCCTCCGTGCACATCTCAAAACTAGCTGACCTGTCTTCTTTCCTATCCCCAACTTCTAAAGTGATACTGATACTGAAGCATACTTGTCACTGTGCAGAGGTAAGGAAACAATATAGAGATGCCAGCAATTGTGGATTTGGTATTTTAAAACTTACCTGTGTTTTTGTTTGCTGATATTTTGCTGCAGACTATGGTACTTACTGTATGCTTCTTGAAGCTTTATTTTCTGAAGACATGGACAACCGAAGATCCAAACATATGGACGATGCATGAAGCCGACATTATGTGCATAGCTAAAAGCAAGTATATCTCAGGCCTAATGTATTCCCTTTACTTATGCACTGTATTGCCCTTTAAACCTGTAAAATACATATATTTTTGAATTTTTCCCAGCATGTTAGTGTCTCTTTTTTTTTTATCCTTGATATCATCTTTCTATCTTATTATGTAGTTTGAGCACATATACTGGCTAATTAATGCCCAGCTTCTTGCAACCAGATCACTGTGTTTCAGTATTACATTTCAGTTTCAAGTATAATCCTGCTGTGATCAGAGTTCAATCCCTTGTGCACATGTTGTCAACCCCATCTGATCACTTGGGCCTCATATCCAGCTGTGTGATATGCAAACTCAGCTCTCAGGCCTCTTTGACTTGGTCTCTAAAGCCTTGCTTAGAGAACGGATAGGTTGTAATCACTTCAGAGAGACTTGGACCTTTCTCCTGGACAGTATTTTAACAGGGATTTCTTTGTGTTGACCAAAGTAGAGGCCCAGCGGGCTTTAGAGAGGCTCTTCCCTGAGCCCTTTAAATCACTCCCCATCAAACAGTCACCCATGGCCACTGATCTTTGGGAATAATCTGGCATTGTGCTGGTGCTCATCAAACACGGGAATGGACGTTATTTGTGATATAGAAAGTATACTGGTGATTCATGTCCAAGCATGTTGGCGTAGAACTGATTCAACTACATACATCAGACATTATGGTGGTAATTTCTATAACAATTTTGTGAGTTATCTGGAGCAAATTTTACACTGATTTCAGTCTGGATAGGTGTATATTAGCTATACATACACAAAGTAATTTAAGACATTATTCATTTTAATGGAGCAGTGAGGTAAATTTGTGATATTAACATATTTGCAGATGTGTTTGTAATACTTGCAAATGCAGATATTTGCAAAAAAGTCATAATATAGTTGATGGCATAGTGTTCAAAAACATCTGTGCTGTTTATGGATGTAAAGAGACACACCTCCTAAAGGTGTTCAGAGAAACTGAGCCTTCTGGGACTTCAGCGTGCACACCGACAAGCAGCTGCTGGCTAACCGACCGGACATGGTGGTTAACACGGAGCAGAAGAGGACAGTTGTGATAGATGTGGCAATCCCACCTGATAGCAATATCCAAAAGAAGGTGCTAAAAGAGATGAAGAAATGCCAGATGCTGAAGGAACAGCTGGAACAGATGTGGAAGGTAAAGTTCATAGTGGTCCCAGGGGTGACAGGTTTAGTGACCCACAAATTGGGAGAATGGCACCAGCAAGTTCCGGGAATAACGTGAAGGCTGTAGTGAAGGAGAACACTATTGACAAGCAACTGTGCAGAGCTCTCAAACTCGAGGCTTGAGGAGGAGTTTGTGAAAAACAAATATACATAATGGTACGACTGAATAAATGTAAGTAATATTAATTAAAAATATGTGAGCGTTATTAACTTTCTAACTGACCCCTTCAATGTTAGTTGAATAACGTGCTTTTTGGATGGCTACCTTCTTAAACCTTACACCTGGTTTATCCCTCTGAGGTACATGTGTGTACAGCACAATGGAATTAACCTGAACGCCAAAAGGGAAGAACAAAATTTGATGGTTTACACTTTACATTGCCTGATAACCCCCAGAATAAGCCATCTAGCCAATATTTCAGAGAATTTTGCCTCAAAGGTCACGGTGTGTGTGTGCATGTGTGTCAGACAGAGTGTGTGTGAACATGGCAGACATATGGTTCTCTCTGAGTGGGCGTGCATGTCAGCACTTTGCTTTTTTTGGGAATGTCCCTGAGATAGGAAAAGCCTTTGTTAACTGGAGTCGAGCCTGTCAGTGTGACCTTCTTCATGTGAGCTGGAGTTTGAGGTGTCGGGGTGTGATTTCTTTTAAGCTTTGATAGTCAGCTTGGGTAGCAGCTTGCAGCCAACCTTCGGTGTCTTTGTAAAGATGTGTGTGTGTGTGTTTGTGTGTGCCTCCACTGGCCTTAGATGAGACAGTCAGGGGGCGATAGATGGCGTGATGCATGTGGAGAGGTGTACTCAGTTGTTATGCATGCTGTATAAGTCTGTCACCCCCCACCCCCCTCCCCATTCGCGTCCCCATCATTCCCTCCTTTTATAGGAGAAAGGAGAGCAAGGCGTGGCAGGTCAGTGCTGTGAAAGCCTGTAACAAGCTCTGCATCTGTGTCACCCCGCCATCAATAAAGAGAAGGAAGATCAAGGCTGAGATTGATGCCTGCTGGTTTGTACTGGCCTGAAGGAAGAGGAGGAGGATGGATAGCAGTGAGGAGATAGGGAAGTAAAGTGTGGAGCGAAGGGTCAGACCTTGTTGGACTTTTCAGTTCAGGGGCTTAAAATTTAAACCTCAATTATTTTTGTAGCAATGCCTTCGACCAAAGAAAACAGGGTGTGTGTGTGTGTGTGTGTGTGTGTGTGTGTGTGGCAATTTAGAATAGGATATTTGACTCTCTTTTATGTCCTAAGGACATAGGTATTTGTCTTGCAAGAAACTTGCTAGTGCATTCATAATTTTTGCTTCTTAGCTCATTAAAACAATACCTCACTTGAATTTGGGCAATCTCCCGTCTTCTAGGTTCTCTCCTTGAGTAGTACTACATAGTTTCCAGTGCAGTTGCTCGAAACTGTCTTCTGATTACTTGAACTTGCATCTGAGTGCTGTAGGTTTCCTCCAGTGTATAAAATGACAACATTCAACTTTAATTTCATTTTGGGAAGGAAGACAAGGTCAAAAGGAACCAAATATGTGCATTCCCAATTAACTGTGTGCCAAGCAAAGCAATGATGGCACGCTTCATATTGTTCATGTTGTTTGCACTGAATTTGAAATTCTTCATTGACAGTCTCACCCTAGGGGAAGAATTCCCACTACACATCCATCCACCCATCCATTTTCCTTCATTCAAAACATGGTATTATGAACATACCTCTCCATAGCAATCCTTCCATGGTCCTCCTGGAGGATCCTGAGGGGTTCCTAGGTCAGGGGAGATGTGCAATCCCTCCATTAAGTTGTGGATCTCCCCTGGGGTGTTCTCCCAGCTGGACATGCCAGAAAAGCTTCAAAAAGGAATGCACCCAGGAAGCATCGCAATCAGATGCCTGAACCACCTGAACTGGCTACCGTTGACTCAAAGTACCTGCAGCTTTAGTCCTTGAGGTTTTTTTTTTTTTGTTTGTTTTTTTTAATGTCCAAGTTCCTCATCCTATTGTTAAAGCTGAAATACGATGCCCAGATGGAATTCCTTTCAGGAGGCCACCCGAGACTGCAGGAAGTCTGGCTATTCTGAGCTGCTGTACGGTGCATGAGCACACACAACAGGCAGAGGCTTCCCTGGTGCCAGTGTTTGGAGAAAGTCTGTCCACAGACAGACACATAAACACCTGACCAAGAACCTAAAACTTCACGGTAGTTCCCACTACAGCACATGACTACAGAAACACATTTTACCACAGTTACACCCACAGACTCACAAAATGAAAGCAATGACAGGTGTACTATTGCAAATGTTAGATTGGATATGCAGGTATGTATGTGTGCAACTAATGACGCCTACTTTAGTAAGAATCTTATAAGTAATATTTCTGTAATGGACAGTGTTACCACATATCTGACTTTAATAATTCCTGTGACTAGCTTATTAAAATTGTGAAAACTATATTATTTATGTACGTGTTTTATTCATTAATGAAGTCACCTTTTAGAACTTTTAAGTACCTTATAAAATACAAACAGAACAACACCGCCTATAAATAGCAATATAATTATTTAACATACAATGACCTTTGAGGGGATATTTGACCGTATATTGCTCATGATATCCCAAGTAATCCACACAGATAGTATCATCTGTGACAGGCGAGGGAAGCTCAGGCCTTGGGGCAGAGAAATGGAAGGATGAAGTGACAGGGGTAATGGATGTACAGAGGGATGAAGAGTGATCGGGTGTCATACAGGTGGGATAGGACCAGACAGATAGCGAATGAAGGAGAAATGGAGGATGGATGGCCAAAGCACCTCAGACATTGACAGCATTGAGAGATTTGTCTTCTTTGCACACCATTTGTCTCGGGTCTTCTTTTCCACCATGTCTTAGCGAGTTAAATCTCATAAAGCTCTGACGATGCAATGCAGCAGTGTAGTTTTGCTGCGCTTGGGAACTAGTCGCCAGTTTAGGACAATCCTCCACTCTTGATAGTTCAGGATTACTTCAGGATTACAGGAAGGGCACAAACAAATAAACTGCTATCCATAATGAACTGTTTGCTCATAACACCGGATGTAGAAATTAGAGTAAAATAAGAAGTAGACAAGGGAGTTTAGTCACACACAGACACAATTACACACATATATATATGAGCTGCTAATTGCTTTGTGTGCTCCAATCTGTCGTGTGAATGTGCCGGTGCAATATTGCAGTGCTGTGGGTGTTTGCCCGGCTCATAACTGCAGACCAATGTGGCGGAGACAAGCTCATATATTAAGATAACCCTGAAACGGAATGGAATTGTATTTCCCTGGCGGTTCAAACGACTTCTGTGGTTGTAAACTGATAGTGGATGAGATTTGGCTTTAATGAAGCAAGACTTATTGTGCACAGTGCAACAGAGGAAGGTGCATGGGTGTATATGTTTCATTATCCAAGGGTGCGTTTGAATGCGCATGTGTATGTGTATGTATTCATTTTTTTTCCTTAACAAGCAGCGCTGTCATCTATAACTGCATGTTTGCTCGCACTTTCACGGCAAATGTTATTGTATCGTCATTTTTCTTGCTTTGAGGCAAGAGTGTGTGTTTGAAGGCTGTGATTTATTTTACGTGAAATAATCAAGTGCAAGGTTTTTATTTTGTACTTGTCCCTGGTGTAATCTTTTTCAAGGTTGTGTGTGCGAGTGTGAGTGTGTGATATGTTCATTAGAATCTTCCCTACTGGCCCGGCTCTAATGAGACCTGTGGAGCCACGAGGTGACGGAGACTTTGAGAGGGAGAGGTGTAGGCTGAATAGTATGAAAGAAAAAAAATGCCACAAAGCACGCAGCTCTTGGGTTATTAACTTAGGTGTTTTTACAGTTTTTGTTAGCCTGATCATTGGTGTCTAAGACCTTACATTTACTGGGATTTATTTTTAATCATAGATTTCAAACCAGTTTAAACCATCCATATTCTAAAATCTTGCTGGTAAGTGAGCTAGCACGTTTTTCCTCCAAAATATCCTCCTCTAAAGCTACCTCGTGTACTTTAGCAATGACTGAAATTCCATCTGGAATTATTAGCTCAATAACTAAGCACCATGGAAAATGTTTCACTACCAATCTTCCTCTGGAGTTTTAATCCTGTAAAATAGGCTGAGGATAAACAGTGTAATGGAAGAAGATACAGTATGATGAAATTAAAAGGGGGTGTGAGAAGAGCAGTGCTTTAATGTTTCAAGAGTACCATTTGGTTTTTGCACAGTGAATACAGAGAACAGAGTGGAAAAATCAGATCACAGATCTGCTAGCACAGCTGTGTGATCATATGCCAGTGTTCTGGAGTGATAGAATATATGTCTTGCTGATGGGACTGGATAAAAAAAAACCATGAATGCTATAATACCAAAGTCCTTTTAAATTGAGATATTTCACTATAAAACAAAAATTATATAAAGTATAATTATATAAATATAATTTTGTTTTTAAAAGAAAGTTTTATGTTGAAGATGTTGGGGGGGCGTTCATTTCTCACTCCCTCTTTAATACTAATTACAAAAGATAAAATATTATAAAATAACAAAAAACAATACCACTAATTAAACAAAATGTTTACTTTGGAGGGAGATTTTTTTTTTAAAGATCGCTTTAGATTTACTTCATAAACTGAAAAGCACATACAACAAATATATAGCAAAAAGCTGCAGCTTTTGCTCTGATAAATGCTTATAATGACAGCTGCTGGAAAATAATAAAATAAAATTTGTATCTGAAGAATTACAACAATAGTTTTCAACCTTTGAAATGTGATGAAGGGAGAGCCCATAGCTACAGACAGGGAGAGAGATGCTGAAGGGCATCACAGAAAAAGGGGAAACAGGGTTGTCTTATGAGCGCTGGTCCATTTGTTACCTGTGCATGGGTAAATGAGAGCCTTCTTTTAGCCTCGTTAAGCATGATGCACTGCCTTGGCCGTTGGCACGGCGCTGATTAAAATTTACCCTCCAGAGTTTGGGGGAGCGTCTAGCTGAGGCTGCACTCCTGCACTCCTAAAGCAAATGGGCCGAAAGGTCACGGCTCGGCGACCCCTACTGCCATGCCTTATTTATTTAGGTTTTTAGCTTTCTTCCACTGAGATAGAGGGGGAGAGAAAATCTTGATTCATTTTCATACACTGAGTGTATAACACAGGCATCCTCCTACATCTTCAGTTCTGCAATGGTTGTCTTTTTGAAGTTATTATAAATGAACTGTTTTTAAAATTGCTTCCACAGATTAATTTTATGCTTGGATTTTGTTTTTCCCAGATCTAAGGCCAACACATTTAATAAGTCAGTTGCCATGCTCAAATGCTTAAAAACGCCACACGAAAGTGGTGGTCTGGGTTGTCTTTGAGCAAAGTCTAGATGGGCTCTATGGGGTTACACACCAGAATTTGAAAGTCAATTGCCCCATATGCTGGTAGCTGAACAAATATTTAAAGTTGTACTAATCAATACTTGCTGGTCACGTGTCAAAGTAAGATCCTTCACTTTGATTCACACTGGTGTCTCAAATATCTGTACTTGGTAAAAGAAAAGTGATGAATTCTAACAGTTTTGTTCTTTTATTCCAGTGTAATCTATGGTTTAAAATGAAATGAGACGGGCTCAGTGGCATTTTCTCTATTTGCAGATTGGATCAAAGCTGTGAAAGGAATTATACATTGTGACAAAACCAATGGAAACCACTGAGAATTATGCAGTTATCCCCAATTTATCTTAAGTATGTCTTTTAGTTCCTCATTTTTGGTTTTCTGACCACTTCCAGCTACATCATCCCCTTAACAACTACCAGCTGCTAGGGAAAAATTTGTATTCCCTGACCAGTTGCCAGTGGTTGCTGGTGGGTTGCTGGCACTTTGATCAGCCCCCAGTCACACAGGCCTAGAGACCAGTCAGTGGCCCCTGGCACCCACTGGTTGGTAAGAAAAAAATGTATATTCCCTGACTGATTGCGTGAGGTTGCTTGCTGTTGGTAGGTGAAATTAGTTGCAAAGTGATAAAAGTTGCTATATTGAAAACCTTGCTAACTTGCTAACTTTGGTTGCTAGCAGATTGCTGTGGTCACCAATTGCTTGCTAGCTGGTAGTGAAACTGTGAAGAGTGCAGCACAAATAGAGACCCTCCAAATTCAAAGTAAAAGTTGTGCTTTACTGCTAAAATCAACACGTGCTTTGAAGACAAACAATCCCAGTTTCCAGTTTGCGTTGCACTTTTTTTGTTTTTGTGACTGCTCATTGATTAGTTAGCAAGTGTTTGCAAACCAGAGCACCTGCCATTGAAACTATGGGCGTCTGTGGCAATCTGCTTTGACCAAGGAGGTTTGTTTTGGTGCAGTGTCCTCTTTGTGACCGATTTCACCTAGAGACAACCAGGAACCTCCAGCAACCAGTTGCCAACCAGTCAGGGAATACACATTTTTCTCTAGCAGCCAGAGGTTGCCAGAGGGTCACTGACTGGTCTTGTAGGCCTGTGTGTCTGAGACTTTAATTCAAGATGCTTTGTCCTCTCTCTCCCCCCTCAGGCAGATGGATGCCCCTCCCTGAGCCTGGTTCTGCCAGAGGTTTCTTCCTGCTAAAAGCAAGTTTTTCCTTCCCACTGTCGCCAAGTCTTGCTAATAGGGGGTCCTTTTGACTGTTGGGTTTTCTTTGTAAATATTGTAGGCTCTTAACCTACAGTATAATGCACCTTGAGTTGTGCTTTGATGCTATAAATAGACAGTGACTGTGACAGTGAGTGATTGTTTCAGTGACAATTTTTTTGCATCATTAGGACCAAATTAACAATACTGAAATATTAAGAGAAGATTATCTAACATAGTCCAAGTTTAGTTTGTGCTACAGAATCTTTCATGGATTACCAAAAATATCATATGAACAAATATAAAGTAATTTATGCTCTTGGGTCTAAACGTTCATCCAGATCACAGGAACACAATTCACATGGAGGCTAGCTTGCAACTTTAGGGATATATTGCTGCTCGCTTCTAAAAAACTCACATCATCAGTCACCTACAGACGACCAGATAAACTCTGCTAGCTCTGAGTAAAGAATATCTGTTACCAGAAGGAGGTAAAGCTTGGAGACAGCAGACACACACTTTTAATCTCTTTCCTTGTATCATCTCTTTTCCTCATCTTCTTTTCTGCCTGTTTGGATTTGTTGCTTGAAACTCTTTGACAGGTACAAACATCACCTGCATAATTACTCTGTCAGAGTCATTTCTGGCTTAGAATTTACAGATTTGTGTTGTGAAAAAGAGCATTTTCAAAGGTGGGTTTCGTCATTACTGTAAATTACACTTGTCTAGTCAGTCTGCAGCATGCTGCCTACACAGAATTGTAGCATTAGGACTAGTCACTGTCGTTTTGGTAAGAAAAATGTTCTCAATATCAGCAATCCGAACTGTTTTATGATTGCACGTTTCAATTGAATTCTTTTCACTTCAGCTACTTTGACCTACCTTGTTGACGTCTGAGTCACAGAGTGATTTTCTTTTTCCAGCATGTGTTTTGCCAGCCAAAGACAACAGAGTTATCTTGGTTTATTCCACTGAAAGTGACGACTAATACAGTTATAGTGTAGCAGAATTTTTTTTTCTTTTTGAGGAACTGGATTCCCTTGTTATGTCCTCTGATTGTTTTTTTAATAAATATTCTGTGGTCTTCTTTATCCTACATTTGAGTCTTTGCATTAAAACATTACCACTTGCAAACTCAAGCCAGTCACTTCCCACAACACTGGATCCATGTCAGATACGGGTTCCTTAAAGGGAAAGGCTCTGTCGGTAAGTATTACTCTGCCTTAGATTTTATCTTCTCTCATGAATCATCCCCCCCAGCGCAGCACGTTTTCCATGTGGGATCTTCACTTGATGCTTCGAAGCATCGACTTTCAGGGGGCAGCACTAAACAAGACTAAGGGGATTATTTACTAAGCCTGATGGAAATTTCTGTCAGGAGTGCAAAATATTGTGTTACTGCATTTTTTAATTTAAGTGGGGGTATTTATTAAGACTAAAGATGTAAATGAGCCTTGCTGCAGTTTATCAGATTTGGATAAACTACAACTAAATAAATTATGTGTGGCTGTTTTGATTGATGCTGTAATTGCACACAGAATAAATTGCTTCCTGATGAACTTGGGATCGGGGTGAAAAAGAAGACTTCTTGAAAAGTATAATTTTAAAGACAAGAGGGAAGGATCTGCTGTAAGCCATTAAAATTTGGGTGTCTGTCTGTCTCACCCCTGTATGTATACTAAGACTACAGAGTTCAATTTTAAAATTTGACTTAAAAGAAGAGCAGCAAAAAAGCCTCCTGAAGAGCCATCCTGCTGTGTGAGGGCTCTATACAGCACTGGGCTGAACCGTATGCTAATATTACAATGCTGACATGCTCTGAATGGCAATGCTATTGTCCTCACCTTTACCATTTTTTACCTTGTTTGCTTAGCATGCTAACAGTGATCCTATACATGTATGGATATCTGCACAAAACCTGACCACCCATCCAATAAAGAGACAGATTGCACATCCCTAGATCTATAACCATAATGCAGCTGAAAAAAATTAACATTGCACATTTTGTGTCCAGTCTAATTTAACAAGCTGTGACCTGAAGCATCACAGACCAGTTGGGTTGTGAAACATGAGCAAACTGCCTCCTCCTTGACGTCATGCTGCGTGATTCATGCTTTTTGAGACCCTGAAGTTTCAAACAGTTAACTCTTTCTGCCATTTGGAGTCCCAGCTTTTAACTGGACACAGTATTTGATCCCCGGGGAGACGTCTGACATTGCTTTCCTCTCGCCTCTGATATTCTCAATCCAATCCGCCTTCCCACTTTCTGTTCTTAACACCTTCCTTTGCATTGCACTCATTCCTTCAACACTGCTCTTCTCTCACATCAACCACATCTTTCCCAGTGTCCTTTCCCCCTCCACAGTCAGCTACCTTTTTTTCCCCTGCAACTCATTTATCACTCCCTGTAGTCTCCATCGTCTTCTTTGTCTCTTTTCTCCTTCTCTTTCTTCTTCAGCTCTTGTCTTTTTTTCCCCCTCCTTTTGGTTCTAGGCCCGGGTCTGGTAAGGTGTAATTGGGTTGTGCTCTGTTAGCGAGCTGCTGGGAAGAGAGCTTTAATCTTTAGTCTCGCTTAAAATGTAAAGCAAACGCCCGAGGCTTCAGGACACAGCAGAGATTTTTCCCTTTTACCACACACGTTTGCATATTCACCTTCTTTTATAAAGACACAGTGCATTAATAACATACAGTATAGGGGATTATTCACTTGCTGCTTTACTCAAGCATGAGTATACCAGAACACACTGGATTATACACACAAACTGCACACTTGTCAAATGTTGTTCTTGAGCAAGGCTAGCTCTCACTTTCAGTGTCAGTGCTTTCAAAAGACAAGTATATAGTCTGATTCTGCCCACAGCAAGTAAAGCGCATTAGTGCTCTCCAGGTGGTGTGTTGACTAGATAATGAGCGTTGAGGTAATTGATTGGGGGTTGTAATTAGTGGTTAGCTGTCACTGATTAATCACAGTCCGCTACTTCCAGCGTTACCATCTCTGGCTCTCAAGTTGTTATGAGCATGTGTGTCTGCTTCACTGTGCAGCAATTGAGCCTTTATTGTGATCGTCTCGGAGCTTAGCTCTGACCTGGCCAACCAAACACACTCAAGCGCACACTCTCCCCCCCCTTTCCTTTAAGCATTTATTAATTGTTCATTCTCTTTCTTGTTGCAGTTTCAGCTGTTTGGTTTACCTCATTTTCTCTCTGACATCCCCGTATCCCTTCAGTCGCTCTCATTAGAAATATATAAATAAGTGCAAGGCTGCGCTCCCCGCTCGGTCCTCGAGGCTATCCTATTGTCATTTGTGATTAGTGCTGGTTTGTCAAATTAGCCCACTTTAATCTCACAATTAAATGATCTAATAAGTTTTGCAGTTGTATCAGATGAAAGTTTTGTAAGTGACTCATTTGTATGCTGAAGCTTGTGAAATCATTTCTGTTAATGGGATAATTCCGGCGCTAATCAGCAGTTTTTTTCTCAGATGAAGTACTGCTGAGCTTCCTGCTATATCTCCAGATTACTGACAGATAGCCACACTGCATATAACTGTCTGTGCATATAACACAGAGCTTCATCAGAGAGACAAAAAAAAAATCATCTGTGTGTGTGTAGGTACACGTGTATGTGTGTGTGTCTGACCATTTATGTACAGAGTCGTCTGGACATATTTATGATTTGATGAAATATAGCTGGTTTGAGGCCAGACTCCAGGTTGGCAATGTTGTGGAAACAGGTAGAAACCAACAGTCTCTTAATTTTCTGAGGTTTAGGGATACACAGATGGGTGACAGATTGAAGGAAAAACCCTTGGCCTGTTCAGTGTGAGATCTGATGGCTCTATTACGGTCATGATTTGGATGTAATTTCTCCCATACGGGGAAGGGTTACCTTTATTTGGTGTTGGTGTTGGAGTTGTTATTACACATTGCTTTTTTTTGGGGGGGGGGGGGGGGGGGGTGCTAATTTTTTTTTTTCCCGGGGGAAAAACTTT
>VUQJ01043791.1:18534-28566 GCA_015108635.1 Andinoacara biseriatus
GTGCTGGAAGAAAAAGCGAAAAGGACTTGAAAATGTGTCAGTGAAATATATAGAGAAGGTAAATGGAATCTTCTGAGAAATGAAGG
The DNA here is from genome assembly GCA_015108635.1 of Andinoacara biseriatus. Taxonomy (NCBI): domain Eukaryota; kingdom Metazoa; phylum Chordata; class Actinopteri; order Cichliformes; family Cichlidae; genus Andinoacara; species Andinoacara biseriatus. The sequence goes on from VUQJ01043791.1 coordinate 18,621, forward strand.
ATGAAGGACGGCATATTGAAACCTGGGAGGGAGAACGTTAGGGCTGAGGTACAGATGAAAAGTGAGTGGGTGTGAGAATGATCGTCAGAGGCTGAAGCTCCTCAGTATTCGGGGCAGAGCGGAGGTTTGGATCTGGGCAGTCAAATGGCGCTCGGCTGCTTTAGAACCACGGATCCACTGTACTGATTCAATACTCTGAATGCAGAAACAGAACTGCTTTCAACCGGGCTCAGACAGTGCGACTAAAAATTCATGCACATGAATGTCGGCAGTAGGGTTTTGTTATAAAAACATAAAGGATGATATTTTTAATGTAATAGTTCATGGTCTGATAGCATTCTAAAGCTCTGCTTTTAGCACTTTTGTGATCCAAAATGGGGATATTAAACTGAATAAAGATGATTAAATATACTGAGAAGCGGGAACATCAGTGGTAATATGCAATATTTAATATTCCACTGTTCATTTCTATGTTAAATAGATGAACCCATGTGCTTTCACTTCCCTATTATACAAATAATAAAAAAAAGCTACATTAAAGAAATCACAAATTATTAGCATTACCAGAGGGCTTTTCACATCAGTTTAATGACACATTCTAACTGAATAGTTGCTCCTGTGATCACTGCGTTCTCTCGTGGAGGAAAAGTAGATTTGACAGTCTTATTCTGTTGACTGTCAGGAGGTAGTGCTGACCTTTTGGGAAATAGATGGGAAAAACTACTATAATATAATCCAAGCTGTCAGTATTATCACCACAACCAACCGTTTACGTTTTATGGTCTTTTACTTTTTTTAAAATAAATAGTATACACAATAATGTGCAAAAGTCTTGAGCTACCCATCATTTCTTTATAATTTGCTAAGAAAATGAGAAATAGGTGCACTGATTTATTGAAATGTGTGAAATTGCAGGGTGAAAGGCAAAAACAAAGCTTATACAATTCTATCGAGCTTGATAAGCAATATTTCGTATGACCACTTTTATTCTTCAACACAGCCTGAAGCCTCTTAGTCAGTTTTCTTCTAATTTCTTTAAGTAATCTTCAGGAATAGTTCTTCAGGCTTCCTGAAGGACATTCAAAGCTCTTTTTTTTTGGATGTCTGCTGCCTTTTGTTCTGTTCTCTGTCAAGATGATCCCGCACTGCTTCAATAATGTTCACTGATAGTCTTCCATTGTGTGTTTTTCTATCCAGGTGTGCTTTTACTGCACTGGTGTTGTGTTTAAAATCATTGTCATGCTGAAAAATGGAGCTGTAGCCAATCATCTTTCCAGATGGTATTGCATGGTGGATCAACGTCTGATTGTACTTTTGTTCCTTCATAATTCCATCAATTTGGACAAGGTCGGCCCAAAGTCACTGACTTAAATGCAGCCTCAAATCATGACTGAGCCTCCACCATGTATTACAGGTGGCTGCAGACACTCACTCTGTCCTGACCTCCTCCTTTATGGAACATCAGTTTAAGTGCTAACCAGTCTCACTCACAACTTAATAATTATTTGATCCCCTGCTGAATTTGTACATTTGCTCATTTACTTGGGGATAGAATAACTGTGCAAATGCAAATCAGTTTATAAGTTTTATGTAATGTTCTTTTTTTTCTGGATTTTTGGTTGATGATCCGTCTCACTCCATTAAAATAAACTTAAAATTAAACTAAACTGAAGTCGTGCTACAGTGGCAGCAAGCTAAGTGGAGTATTGCAGATGTCCTTTTCCCCTGTAACACTTCCCAGTTCCTCCTGGGGGACCCCTGGAGCATTCGCAGGCCTGTGGAGGTATATAATCTCTCCAACAAGTTCTGGGTGTACCCTGGGCTGTCCTCCCGGAAGAGCATACTTATAAAACTTCCAAAGAGGTGCCCAGGAGGAATGTCGACCAGATGCCTGAACCACCTCAGCTGGATAATTTTGACACAGAGGAGCAGTGGATCTGCTCCTTATGCAAACTGTCTTGTGTTGCCCCCAACACACAGTTGCCAAGTGACACCTTGTGTGAATCTGTGAGACTCCACTGGGTTTATTTGATGCCATAGGAACAAGAAGAGGTTAGTTAAAAATAAGAATAGGAAATTATTTATCCCATATTTGGAAAATTCATTTGTTCAACAGTTTAAGTAATAAAAAAAATATTTTAAAAAGTTTTTGTGTTATGAAAGTATTTTTGAGAGAACATATGATTGGGATTATATTGCATCTGAAAGATTTCCTGTTTCTGTCCTTAGTGTTAGTTATACTTACATAAATCTATAAACAACAGAACTTGAACAGTAAATCATATGTGACCTCAAACACTTCACTGTGAAGGTTTTCCCATGCAAGCTCTGCCAATTTCTAAAAAAGTGTAATATGAAGTGTCTGAGGTCACTGAAAGTGTCTTGTAATGGTTTGGGGGTCTGTACACTGGTCCTCTTCCAGGGTCTTGAAGGTCACAGCGTTCTAGTACTGCTAAAAGCTATGCGGTCATTTTTGCCCTGCTAATAGAATTAGCAGGCCATCTGTTTTTGTGTGGTGTGCCAGCCCGGAACCCCTGCTAATTATGTTATAATATCCCATTCAACGGTAGTCGTCTTTTTAATATTCCCCCAGCAAACACTCCGGGGGCAGGCTCCAATAAAAGCAGGTGGCTGGAGACAGAGATGCAGAAACGCAAACCCACATGCTCTGTTCTAATGAAATAACACTGCAGCTGAAAGTGTATATCTTAACCGAACTGGGAAATATGTTCAGAGGCTGAGCCATGTTGCCAGGCGACTGCTGCCTAGAATGGCGTGCGTGTCTGTGGTGACAGACAGATGGAGAGAGGAAGGATGTGGTGAAGCCAAGAGGCTGGAGTTACAGTCTCTCCAAGTCTGTGTGTGTGTTTGTTTGGAAAATTGTTGTCGCTTCGGCTATTGTAGCTGTGTTTGCAGTGTTGCACTTTAGCACATCAGGGGAGGTGAACAACGCCGTTTAATAATCTGGCCCAGTCCACTCCTCTGTAAAATGCTATTACCACTCTCTGCACAGCAAATGTTGTTTACAGCATGTCTGATATTACAGTTTAATTATTGGGATATTCTGGGCTGCCAGTACGGGCTTACTTGTTTGCACTGTTGGTGGTTTGTAATCTGACTTTTTCTCTTTTTTTTCCCCCTTTACAAGACTTGGCTTTGTTTTGCTGTTATTTTCTCTGCATGCCCTTGCTTTTGCAGATTGACCTTGCTCCAGACAAAGTGAGACAGAGATTCACCCGCACACTCACAGTGTGCCTCATTAAATTAGAGTACTGTCAGGGGGGAGTTGAAATAATGCCTGTTCGCCCATTGTCTGTCCCCCTTTGTCATCTGAATGAGGCATGTTACATTTTCCCTCTTGTTGCGTCTCCTCTCTCACAGATGTAACTACTGATGCTGTTCACGGGGGACATCACAGTTTCGCTCTTCAGTGTGACTCTGCTTATGAATACCTCAGCAGTCTGCACAGCTTACACTCTTCTTACAGGTGGATGTTCATGTCTTTTTTTATTATTTTACCATGCAACCATTTGTGTCTGAGATAGGCTCCTGAGAAGAGACAATGTCCACATGTTTATTTGAATTAGATTGGCAAAAGTTTGAATATTTAAAATATAGTGAGAATAGTTTTGCAAATGGGGATGTGCATACATATAAGGGAAACACACAAGGGAACTTTAAAGGGGGATGAATAGCATGGGCATCACTCTGATCTGATGAATTTTCACATGCAACTTCCTTGTTAATGCTGAATTTTAAGGAAGTACACTGAGAATGTTGAGGTATTTTATCTCCTCAGACATCCCCCTTGTTAAATGTGAACAAATTGTCCGCTGATTAACATGTCAGGAAACTGACCACAGCGTGGGCCTACTGTAGCTGCTACCACAATGACGCTATAAGAACAGAGCGATAAGGAAAAGAGAAAGGGGAAAAGTAATATCCCTTTGAAACTGACAGCGGATGTGCCAAATTACTATGCTGCTGCCGTATCTGCGTGTCTGACCAGTTGTGTTGATTGGGATTTCTCCCCAGAGGTAGACGACCATCCGACAGGATTCAAAGCTTTAGCCTACCATCAGACGCCTGTCTGTAATTTGTGATTACAGCACAAGCAGAAGAGGTGGCAGGGATTAATTCAATCCAACACACAAATCTGATTCCTCACATTTGCATATTAATGAGAAAAAATGTTGAGTGTTTTTGGCAGGTGGCAAAGCAGAAGATGGTTAAAACTTGGAATTTTGGATATTTACTGCTCTTGTGTCTGGTGAGCTGAGGTCAGTGTCTGGTTTTGCATGTATTTGCATACATTTACATCTAAATGATGTGATATACTTGCAGATATTCCAGTGGCTTACTGCCTCTTTTGCAGCCACTGTTTCCTTTTCAATTATATGAGTTTATATACTGATCACCGAATTGTAAAAGCCCTTGTTGTTTTTGTCACTTACGGAGGAAACTGCATGTTTGTAATGGCTCATTGGGATAACCATGGCCAATGCAGGGATCTCCCTCTTTACAGAAATGAGCCTTGAATGCCTGCAAATGATCAATGTTATTAGTGTTTCACACACTTACATCTGTGTTACATGATGTTTATGGTAATCTAATATTCTGATGTGCTGGTCTCAGAATATAAAACCAGTGAAGTGTGCTGCTGTGAGCAGCACATCCAGGTAACAACAGGTGAGTAACTTAAATAAGGTTTTGGAAGAGTGTTTCTTTACATTAATAATGCAGTTTAGTTATTTGGGGATATAATTTTAGTAGTAGGTTAATTATATTTTTATGTGTGCAGCTCACACAGGCACTTTGGGGCAGTGTAAATGTCCTTAAAGGAGGATGCAAAGGCACCTGTATCATTTAGTGCATGGACAGCCCACAGAGTGCACCCATGTTGTACCGATGTGCTTGTATTTCTTTACTCCAGGTGAGCAAAATCGATAAAAAGATGTATAAGTTGAGTGACATGTGTTCGAGTAATGTACTATCACAAATGCAAAAACAACATTATGACGTACATTAACATCAAACAGTGCTTCATGTCGTGATTTGCTAATAAGGAAACCAGCAGTGGAACAACATGTAGCCTGTTATATTGCGAGTTTTTGGATGCGCAGAATATTGTCAGTGCGAGTGCATTTGTAAGGATGCAGCTCTGAAGGAATGTGAATGTTTATGTGTGTCATTTGGTGCATGGGCAGCCTGCAGAGTGCAGCCGCATTGTACTGATGTGCTTGTGTTTCTGTATTTCCTGAACAAAGAAACAAGTGAAGGCAGTTATTGTAAATTTATGCATGCCTGGAAGGTTCTTCATGTCCAAGTATGCACGAGCAGGAATGTTCAAATTTTAAATGTCAACTTTTCCAACACTAAAACACAGAATTTTGGTGGCGGTCACAAGATTTTTAGTGCAGGTTTTTAAGTTTATGCTTTAGATATAATGAGTGCTCCTTTTATATAAATGCAATAAAGTAAAAATATTAAGTTGCCCACAATTAACATGCAGTTTCCTTCTATTGCTAGTTTTCTTCTTATTGCACACTATTATGCACATTTATTATACCTTCAATAGCAATTAATGTTAATATTTTATCTTTTGGAATATTATAATAATAGTGCATTGCTACCAACGTTATCAACAGCGCCTCAAGGTGACTGTTGTTGTGAACTGACCCTGCATTAATAAAAGTGAGTCAAAATGAACTGTTGTGAGCTTTGCACACACAGGACATTCACTGCAGCGCCTCACCTGGCTAATAGCCTGGCATTACTTGGGTCTAGATTGTGCAATTGCTTGAAGTTGTGACCAGCTGCCTGACTCATGCAAAAACAGCTGGTCTTGCATCTCGAGTGGTGCCATTTCTCTGCTGCAGCCTTGAGTAAAGCTGGCTCTTGGTTTCTGTTGCAGTTGGATGCGGCTGTGGTTTATGAGCCACGCGGCCAGCCCATTAAACCCGCCGCTCTTTTGTAAAGGTTGTCTGCCTCTTAAATGGTGTCATCTTTATTGATGTGTTTCTCTCTCAGTCCCCCTCCTCTCATGTACAGAAATATGCAATATGGCCCTGGTTTAAATTCAGTTCTCCAGCACAAGCTGTTTATTATGGCAGACAGGCCAGCCATGGTATAGCTTTAGACCAGAAAAAAGTGTGGGGAAAGAGAGAGGGGGGGGGGTGACTGTCCCAGCATGAAATGATACAGCAAATTAATGTCCTCCTTTCACAAATAGCTACACAACCACGGCACACACTGAGAAATACACACAGCAGTGGCTCCACATGCTAGATCCTGCTTAGTCCTGACAATATAGCAGCTGTAAAAGTGGTCGCCTCTGTGATCGGATGCACAAATCACAGCAGGATAGACGAAATGGTGCCGTCCCGCTGCTCAGAGAGCCAAGGAGGGCCACGGAAAAGGACAAGCTGCCAGTCTCTTGCCATGGAAGAAACGGCACTTATCTTCTGCACCTTCATTCAGTGTCATTTTCACAGTCTCACTTTACTGTATGTGGCCATCGAACGAGTGTTTATCTGTTAGAGCGGCCATCAGTGATTGCTTCGTTGTACTGATGATGTTAACCTGCCGTCTGCATTCTGCTTTTACTTGCTTTTACTTCCTCATTATTTTTTATGTTTCTTTGGGTGTGGAGTCACCTTTGACATCAATTTCAAATGGTTCAGCTTGGGTGTTTTTTTTTAAAGGCTGTGGTGCCAATACAAATGTAATACACAGAGTAATAACTCTGGTTAAGTATTGATCCTGTGCGATTTTGAGACTGTGTTAAGTACTCAATTTCATTGGTTTCAATCTTTATATGACAGACTCTGTGTGTGTGTACATTCCTGGTTATTTATGTGTGGCGCTGCCTGAGATATGCTTCTCTGTTGGACAATCACGACCACACAGACACACATCAAAAGGACTGTGTTTGCTGTGGGGGCGTGAAAAAGTAGCGTTCAGGGATGGAGAAGCAGACCTGATTAGCACTGTAAGATCTTGCCATGCTGTTGGAGTCTGTCCCCTACCTCGGTGCTCCCCAATCCCCCTCACTCCCCCTGCTCCCCAGAGCTGCTAATGACTGCTAATTGTGGCACTGCAGGGGTGAGATGCTAAAAACTGGGTATCACCAGCCGTGCCTGGCAATGCCACTGCCCACCGGCTGAGAAGCTCATGGCCCCTCATCTGTTAGCTACATCTATCAGGAAGTTGACTCAACTTCTGTGTGTTTGGGAAGGCAGCCTGAAAAACAATGTTTGCATAAGTATTGTGGCTAAAGGGGCAATTCACACTAAAGCTGTTGCACATTTGCAGTGATTTTGACTAATAAAAATCTTCCTTACTAAACACACAAAGTCCTCAAGCTTTCAGTGAGACTTATTTGTATTTGTGGGCACACAGAATACTGCTTTAGATGTTTTAATGCCACCATTTATCAGAAAATGCCCCAATTCCAGTAAAAAGTTGGTTCATTATTCAAAAGCCTAGCGCCTGCCCCCATAATTTAAGTCACTCCACACCCTCTTAAAATGTTCAGAGATGTAAACACACAGAGGTCAAAGGCAGAGGGTTGCCTATGTCCGTCTTTGGGTTACTTGTTGGCTAATCCAACCTCTGGTCTCTCCCGTACCTCGGTGCTCCCCAATCTCTCACACTCCCCAATCTCCCACACTCCCCCTGTTCCCCAGAGCTGCTAATGACTGCTAATTGTGGCACTGCAGGGGTGAGATGCTAAAAACTGGGCATCACCAGCAGTGCCTGGCAGTGCCACTGTTTACCGACTGAGAGGCTCAGCTCTGCCCACTAAATATTTCTTTTTACCTACCCTAACACACCAGGAAAGAAGGAGTCCCAGTGAACCATAGCCTATATTACCAACTTGATGCATGGGATATGAAGGAAACGAGCATTTATTACGTGTGAGACATTTATGAAACACAGTTTGACAGTCTCTAATGGAAGACACGATTGAATTGCATCACAGGACTCATAGGATCCTTTTCTTTTGGAGTTTGATGCATTCTAGAGACTAGTTATTGTATGTTTTTTTTTTTGTTGCCTTGACTTAAACATCTATGGTGCAGGTCCCCACTACTTTTCTGCAGGTTCATTTGAATAAAACTCAAACTCAAAGGTGCATAATCTTTTTTATAGAAAATATCTAATCTGGTGGATTTTTGCCTTGAATGGGGGCATTAATTGAAAAATAAAATGCCTGTTATTGACCTCTATTGGTGACCATCAGGACTTGCAGCATTAAAAGTCCTGACCTCTGCCTACACATTCTACTTTATGATCTCCAGCTTTGCCCACTGAATTTTGGATACTTGCAACTTTTGCAAAAATCTAAATCAGACATTTATATCAGAGATGAGTGAAGGGAACGATCAAATGAAGCCTGTGAATACCTTAAAGGCTGAAGCAAAATCTGCTGGTCATGCAGTTTTGTTTTGTTTTTTAATATAAGGGATGTTTTAAAGATTAACTGTTCAGTGCTGTTTTCTGTCTCTGACTGGCCTAAAATTCTAAATACAGTAGTCTGAGTAAATGCATAAGCTCTTTTTGATATATTTGAAAGCAGCACAACTTTTGAAGCGGTTTTCTTTGGGAAACATGTCACATTAAACTAAGTTTGTGGTCACTTAAAGCAGATGTGCATCTTAAACAAATCACTGATGCCACTTCCAGAAAATAACTCTTCAGAAGAACCAATATAAAAACTTCAGAGAGCAGCGTAGTTCAAGAGCATTCACAGTCCATGTTGTATTTTAGGCATCACCAAAGGTTCAGGCTGTTTTACTTGTACCCATCAGTAGATTTAATTTGCAGTAGCTGAATCATCCTCCAGTAAACACTTTACAAATAACACAGGCAACAGACAACATAATGCAACATAATACAAAAGTACTCAAGCTACTGAACACCTCAATATTTTAAAGAAAAAAAAATCATTCAAGTATAAAAAGGCACCTAATTCAAGGGATGAACCAGTGTTGTGTCAACACATAACAGACAGGAATCAAAAGAAGAACCCATTTTAAATTATATCTATGGGCACTTTGTTAGTAGCAACCTGTTGCAAAAACAGACCATTTGTTCACATTTTTTTTTATTTTTAGCTGAACTGATGAAAAATACCAAAGATAAGATAAGATGAGGTTTATTTGTCACATGCACAGTTATACAAAGTACAATGCACATTGAAATGTATTTTGTACCTGCAGCTGATAGTAAGTAGTAAGATATAAATAACAATAAAATATGTAATTTGCACGTCGCAAGACAAGATAAAAATATAGAAATATCTCAGGTAAATATATAAATTGGTCATTGGTATTTACACTAGGGTATGTTATTGCAGCTCTAAGTGCATGGCACGGTAGTGCAAGTCAAACAGAATAATTTGCATATTGTGTAACAGTCCAGTTTAGGGCTCATAGTTGAGCAGATGGATGGCTTGTGGATAAAAACTCTTCTTCAACCTTTCAGTTTTAGTCCTCAGGCAGTGATAACACTGGCCTGATGGGAGAAGAGAGAAAACAGTGTCCGGGGTGGATGGGCTGTTTAAGTGTCTTCTTAACCTTTAACCTGCACTGCTTGGTTTAAGTGTCCTGCAGGTTGGGGGAGGATGGTTCCGATGGTCCATTCAGCTTAACGAACCACCCTTTTAAGGGCCATGAAGTCCTGTTTAGTGCAGTTTCCCATCCAGGTGGTGATGCTCCCACGCATGATGCTCTCGATGGTGCAGGTGTAAAAGTTCCTGAGCACCTTGAGTGGGAGCTTGAAGTCTGTCAGCCACCCAAGGAGGTAGAGACACTGTCTAGTCTTCTTCAGAGTGTTGTTAATGTGATGAGTCCAGGACAGATCCCGTGAGATGGTCACTCCCGGGTATTTGAAAGTGTCCACTCTTTCCACCTCAGCACCACTGATGAGAAGTGGATGGTAG
>VUQJ01043791.1:31292-49506 GCA_015108635.1 Andinoacara biseriatus
TTGTAAGTTATATTTTTTTTTTTTTTATTGTTTTTTTTTTTTTTTTTTTTTTTTTTTTTGGGGGGGGGGGGGGTGTTTTATTAGTCAATCTATTTATATTAACTGAAGGGCATGGCTGAGATGGCTTGGATGTTGGCTAATGGATGCTGAGTATGGAGCTGCCAGGCTTGAAGAAAAGAGGAAGACTACAGAGAAGATTTATGGCAGAACATGCTAGAGATAGGGTGAGATGCTTCCATCTCCATCTTCTATGTGGCGACCCCTAAAGGGACCGGCCAAAAGAACAAGTTAATATATGCATTTCTTTTGTTTTTTTAAATAAATTGTCATGTGGCATAATTTTATTTGAGAAATTTGTGTTGAGCTTTTTGAAAAAGGAAAAAGAAAATACTGAAAGAAAAGAAACCCTAATGATAATATAGTGATGTCATGGTCTCTGCAGAGCAGGTAAAGCATTTCTAATGTCAATGAATTCAGCATTTGATGGATGAGTTGCTGTCTGTGTAAATACACAGCGAAGCTCTGTCCATCCTTTAGTCCCAGCATCACTTCACCTGCTAGATCTCTAATGGTTGATTCATAGTACTGCATTAAAACTGCAGGATAGCATACAGTATAAAGCTGTACCCTACGTTGTAGCCTACGCTGTAGCCTGATGCACACCTTCTGAAGAATATAACTACACATTGCAGCAACGCAGACCTCAACAGCTTTTATAGGCTCTGTCTGGTAAAAGTCATTGCCTTGTAGTGGAGCCACAGACGAGCAGAACGAGAGGACAACACAGCTGTGAGATGTATGCATTTTCTGTATGGGCATTTTCCTGAAGTATGAATTATGTGGATGAGAAATCAGAAGCCTGTATGCAATGCTGTTATAAATTGTATTTTACAAGTTCTGTGTGTTTCTGCGTATGTAATTTGAAATGGGATTTGGCAGCGGGTATAAAGTAATGTTCAGATGAAGTGCAGTGCCTGTTTCTTTGTCCTGCGTTAGCTCTCCCATATCTCTCCATCTCTCAGCAGCAAAATTTCCCTCTTGTTTCAAACTCAATTTTTCCAAAACTCCCTGCGTCAGCAACCGCACCTACATCTGCCCAGTCAAAAGCACAGTGTCCAATTAAACGCTCACATCCACGCAGAAAGAATAATGGTGTTCTTATTCCTTCCCTCACTCCTTCACCTGCTCAATCCATCATTAATATTATTTCCTCCTGTTCTCAATTACGTTTCTGTTTTTTAATTAGCCTGCGTTGTTATAAAAACAGAAAAGCCCGAGAACAATTTAAAATACTAATTAAACCCTAAATATGTAACACAAATTTAGATCTCAGATTAGCACCTTTTTTCACCTTTTCCAGGTGTTTGCTCCTTGCCCCCCACCTTCTCTCGCACCTTGCAGCAGATGGCTTTAGTTAGAGGTGGACAGGTAACAGACGACCCTGTACCTCCCCTGATGACACATGAGCCCTGCCCTGCCCTGCCTGTCTTGCCACCAACCACCTCCAACTTCTCTTCCAGGCCTTTGAACACTTCCATCCCTATGTCTCCTCACACCACCCACTAACCCCTCCCTGCTCCTCCTCTGGGTTGTATCTGCTGGGGCAGTTCCCTCCTCCTCCCCCAGTGGTACAGGCCTTCTGGACAGAGCAGATGGTAAGAGAGGGCCAGGAGGAGACGTCCTCTAACCTGGGAGCTCAGCCAGACCTGGCCCACAGCGAATGCCTGATGCCTGACTAATAGATCTGGACTGGGCTTGCAAGAAATCGTCTCACTCTGTATGAGTGAGTGTGTGCATGTGAATTTGTCTGTATGTGTTCATGTGCATATGGCAGTGTGCGCTGTTCATACAGCCAACATTTAACTGTTTTTTGTTGGAATCTGTGTTATTTAAAAGTCAACGTCTGTCTGAGTTTCTGGAAGCAATATATATGCGCCACATGTTTGAAGGAGAGCTTTGGTAAGCTTAGAAGACTGTCATGATCATGCAATACTAAACACATGGTTAATGTTAATATATGATCACAGGAGAGCAGGTGTTATATATTCTGCTTTGGTCTGTAATTTGGTAGGGGGTGAATGAAAGGTTCCTTATGGACATCCTTGAGCCCCCTAATGTGTTGTGACTGTATGGACAACACAAAAGCTACACTATGGTGTGTCAGCTATTATATAGCACTCTCCATTTTTTAATGCTGACCTTCTCCATCCGTGAATATTACAGCTGTAACAGCATCACCTTGAGCAATGACCTTCTCCTTTGCTCCCATCATAAGTACTACAAGCACTTCAAAATAAATGCATGTCATTTTAGAGAGTTTACTGAAATGACTAATGATTGGTAATGATTGCTTAATGAGATACAGAGTTTTTCTTTATGTAATCCATCCATTGTCTTCTACTTATCTGAAGTCTGGTCATGGGGGCAGCAGGCTAAGCAGGATATTCCAGATGTCTTCCTCCCGATCAATGCTTTCCAGTTCCTCCTGGGGGATCCTGAGGCATTCCCTGGCCAGATGAGATATATAATTTATCCAGCAAGTTTTAAGTCTACCCTGGGGTCTCTTCCCATTTGGGAGTGTGCAGAAAAACTCCTGGAGGAATTCTAACCAGATGTTCGAAGCACCTAAACTAACTCCTTGCTGTACTTTCTCCACAACCATATCCTTGGCCTTCTGGACATTGAGGATGAGGTTGTTGTCTCTGCACCATACTGGGTCAACAGCAGTCTCACGGACGAGTCTTTATTTTCTAGGTGAGAGAGGGCCTAATGTATCACTGCAGAGATGATGTCAGCTGTGGACCAGTTGCATATTAATGGTCTGCTTTAGGTGCCTCTTAAAGCACTTAATAATGATAGAGATTAGTGCAATGGGGTATCATTGAGGCATGAAGCTGCAGAGGTCTTTGGCACTGGAATAATTGTGGATGTCTTGAGGACTTGAGGTGCTAAATACTGTATGTCCACCAGGACCTCAGACAGCTGGTATGCACAATCCCTCAAAACCCTGCTTGGAATCCCATAAGGGCATGAGGCCTTCTGGGTGCTGACTCTTTGGAGCATTATCCTCACCTCTGCTGTTGTTACACTGATTCCTGGGGGATCATCAGGGGAAGGGATAGGCCAAGAGGAACTGTTGGAGGCCTCAAAGCAAGTCTAGAAGGACTTCAAGATGCCAGCGAGCACTGAGTCTTCCGGGCACTGTGTCTCCCTCTTCTTATAGTCAGTGATGGACCTGATGACCTTCCATATACTTTGTGGGTCATTTGTATTGAAATGGCCCTGGATCTTGGGAGCACATGTAGACTTTGCTCTAAGTATGCCTGCCAAGAAGTTCCTTTTGGCTGCTCTGAATGCTACTGCATCAATGCAACATCATGGGTTCACATCAGGGAGTGCAGGAGTGCACCTCTGCGTTCCACCAAGATGTCTGATTTAGCTACATGGTGATAGTCTTGAATAGAATAGAATAGAATAGAATAAACTTTATTGTCTCGCAATAGGACATTTGTCTTTGATAAACAGTGTTACTCAGCTGCAATTTGCATAATAAAAACAGAGAGAAGGTAGAGGTAATAAAAAACAAAACAAAACTTGATCTCTAATACTCAAATGCATTCAGGTTTGGCGTCGAGCCTGAAGGTGGTCACATCCTCTGTACACTTTTCTGCAGCACCATCAGGCCACACACAAATGGTTTTCTTTACCGTGTTCCTGCTTCTCGACATTGGGCAGTATGTGGGAGAAACCTGTTTCAGCTGCATGGCCAGGGTACCTGACAAGATTTTTTTTGTCTGAGGCACAGGAAAAAAAAAAAAAAAGAACTTTGATAGCATATTGAGGGAGGCTGAGGACATTGAGTCCAACTGGACCATGTTCCACATCTCCATTGTTGGAGATTGCACAGTGGTGGTAAGGGACCCATCAAGCTGAAGAAGGAGTCATATTTGGCTTGGTTAGCTTGTGGCACTGTGGAGGCAGCTGACAGGTACCGGCAGGCCAGGCAGAATGCGGCCTGGGCGGTGGCCAAAGCAAAAACTTGAGTGTGGGAGGAGTTTGGTGAGGCTATGGAAAAAGACTTTTGGATGACTTCAGAGCGATTCTGGCAAACAGTCAGGCAACTCAGGAGAGGAAGCAGTGATCTACTCACACAGCGTATAGTGCAGGTGGGGCGCTGCTGACTTCAACTGAAAATATTGTTGGGTGGTGGAAGGAATACTATAAGGACATCCTTAATCCCACTGGGGGTGACAACTCACCCATCACTGGGGGTGAGGTCACTGTGGTGGTTAAACAGCTCCTTGGTGGCAGGGCCCCTGGGGTGGACAGATTGTCACAGATTCTGCTCATGATTTTTAGGGACAGAATTTCTCTGCTTAGGCTGCTGCCCCCGTGACCTGGCCCTGAATAAGAGGATGGATGGATGGATGGATGGAGATATGGCAAGTTATTCATGGGCACAACTCACATACTCAGCTTTGCTGCTCAACCCACAAATGCATTTTCCTGATAAATGTGGCACCATTTAAGGGGAAACAAACAATCTTACCAACAGTATAAGATTTATTGCCAAGAAGCAGTGTTACAACAAAGAAAAAAAAACTCACAAATTTCCCTACTTTTTGTGCAACTTTATAATGAACTGCAAATATGACCACATTTATATTTTAAAAAAAGCAACTTTAAAACTATGTGGAAATCAACACTTTTGACACATAAAAACATTAATATTAAAGTGTATTTGAAAAGGTGGCAAACACTGATTGGTTTTTCAACCCTCTAATGTAGCAAATATGTATGCTAATTATTTTTAATTACTGTCAAAACATGTTTTTCCTGTAAAATGTTTTATTAAAAGCTGAGGCGTTTTAAATTGAAAACACAATAGAATGGTACATGACCTTTTCTTGTGCTGCTCCATGTGTGAGGCACTTGCATGTAATTAAAAAATATCTAAACAGTTTCTATGGTAACATCCCTGGACTGAGGTTAAAGGTACACTCCTCCAGTTGCAGCAATTGTACACTGGAGGTGTATTGATGTTTTAATAGGTGTCGTGGATCTGTCACTAGTTCGATATAAGTTCAAAAAGAACTCTGAAGTTAAAACTTCGGGTTTTGTTTTTGGTGTGTGTGCATGTGTGTGTGTGTGCGCGTTTTTTTTTTTTTTAAACCCAATTTACATGTGTAGGTGAGTTTGATCTCTGTAAGTGCACAACATGATGGATGTGTTGGATTGAGGGATATATTGAGTTGAAAATATGTGTGCCCCAGTGGAGAGGGCTTTTCGACTGTAGCTGGCAGAGAATAAATGTCTCTATAAAATCTACCTCAGAGAGTTTTTCCAATCCTGATAAGTCTTACATCTGTCTGTCTGCTCCCTAATACCCAGAGCTGTAGTTTCAGGACACCTTCATTGTAAACCAGTTTCAAATGTAAAGAGTGTTTCAGGACACCTTCATTGTAAACCAGTTTCAAATGTAAAGAGACTATTATTCTGTCACCATATGAAGCAGAGTAGCACTCCCACTCCCGGTTTTCAAAGTGTATTTATGGCTATTCCCTAAAATTCATTTAAAATTCATTAATACCACAGGGACAAATTCATTGAGCTCAGCCTAGTTTTCCTCATTTGCCCAGTGAGTCCAAACGGATTGTTGTTCTCCCCAGACATAGCGCCTCTCCAATCTCTTCCTGTTATTAAATATTCAAATCTCCACTGCAATCACTCTGTTCAGTAAACACTCAGGGGACCTCACCAAGACTATTAAAGCAGAGATGATTGCAATGGTTTGTTTTTGTTTAGTTTTGTTCCTTGATATGGCCGACATGCTAATTGCAGAAGCCTTGCTCGTTAATTGTTTGACCATCAAGGACCCGTTTCTATCACCTGACAGAATGTTACACTTTCATCTGCAAGTTTTCCCTTCTCCTCCTCTTGTTTTTCCCTCTCACTTGTTTACATGTAGTGTCATATTGCATACACCCACCAAAATATGCGCATACACACTCAAAAAATGATTTCACACTCCCACAGTCGTCTTTGATCTTTTACGCCTAGGTCCTCACCCGCTGTCAGATGATATGGAGGACCATTGAATTTATCTGCTATTTCTGCGTTTTACATCATTTATCACTCCCGTCCGTTCTGAGGGCTTCTCTTCTTTATTGTAGCAGATTGTTTTTCATCCGATCTCCAGTGTCATGCTGTTTTCTAATAAGCACCACAGTAATTTCTGTATGTTATTAATGGTGGCAAATGCTGTCATTGGGGGAGCTCCAGCTGTGCCCAGGCGAGGACGGGCATCGTGTGCCTCCCCCCGCTTGCCACCACTCTCTCAACATGCAAACTGCCGCCCCCACCACCGCCTGGGGAGGGCGCATATTTGCCCTGGAGGTGATGCTAATGGGAGATTTTAACTACATTTCCCTCCTTCCTCCCTTCCTCGCCTTCTCTCCCACTGGTGCTGCGGATATGAGCCTAGAGCAAACACAGGGCACTCTCATTAAGGGACTAGAGCTGGTATTAAATTCACTGTTATTAGAGAGGCCTGCTTTCATTTCACTGGCACAGCAAACCACAGACACCCACAGGAGACTTTGGGTGAGGGCTAGATTACGCTCACACACTCAGATGCATGCGTGCGTGTTTGTGTGTTTTGAGGCTGAGGAATAAAGGGTGTTGAGAAAAACTGGAGTTGCAGTTGCTACATCCTTTTTTTTTAAAGGGCCAATTGCATCAAGAGACACCGGTTTAAAAATAATAGACTATAATGCGGCTGGGCAGAGGGTGTTGCTTTAATGGTAGAGTTCCCTTTTGTGTTTTGGCTTTGGCTCATTGACTTTCTGGCAGAGAGGGTGGTCATTTTTCACATTACACCTCATCTCCTGTCAGACATGTCAAAGATGGACAAAATCAATATACATACAGCAACAAGGACTCGGATCCAGAAAATCAATGCCACTTATTTGATCAAAGTCTGTTTACACAAGCCAGAGCAGAATGTGCATGAATGCCTTTCCAGTGTGAAATGGCAGATTTGCATTGCAGCTCCCCGTATCTAGGATAAGTGCCCTCTATAGGACATCTTCACAGCCATTCGTCTGTCTTCCGATACTGCTCTTGTCAGCGAGCCCCCTCAGGGCACAGCGGGCTGAGTGACGGGAGCGAGCCAAAGTGACTGTGACAAGGGAACTCGCATCAAATTCCCTGACAGTTACCTCAACAACCTCCTCTGATACCACCATGTCACACGCATAAGGAGATTACTGAATGGATTTAGTAAATGTGAAATGTGAGTGAGCACTCTATGATATAAGCTTTTTTTTTCTTTTCCCTTCCTGGCACAAAGGAACCTGCCTATGTGGTATGCAGCTATCTGGCGTAGGCATTTGGATGACTCCACTCAGGAAGAAGTCAGAACAGGTGGCAAAGAGGCGAAAGCAAAGCAGAGAGAGTGCGTGCTGAGAACACACAGCAGGTGTCCTGGTTAGTTGCAATGGCAAGAGGGTGAAAAAAAAAAAAAAGTAGTCCTTACACACATTCAGTGACACAAACAAACTTAATTATACTGGCGATCTAGTGCAGGAGGACCTCATTTGATTGTGTATTTGTTGTGGTGTTTGTGATTGTAGCAGGCACTCAGTTTTTCACGGTGGCAGGCCCTTCTGTTGGTGCTGTTAAGCACAGCGGTCTGTTCAGCTGTGACTGGGACTCATTAGAGGAGGAGAATGTCCGTCATGGTGCCTGGCTGTCTGTGTGTTGGTCATCCAGCAGGGGACTGAGGGGAAAATGTTTGGAGGAGGCGGCCGAGCTGAGCTTCCTTCCTCATCCTTTCCTTTTCTGCTGTCTGCTGCCTTTTCCCTGCTGATCTCCCCTCCTTCCTCATCTCCTCCCCCTCTTCCATCTCTCATCGGGGGTTCATCTCTTGTGATTCAGTGAAGCCCATTATCAGTTCCCCGCCAACCTCTATCTCCAGCTAGCCTCTCAACAACAACACACAACCACTCGATCACAGCCCCAAGAGGGTCGGCAGCTTGATTGATGCTTACCAAAGAATCCATTGTTGTTGACCTGTGTTGCCAGTCCCAGTTGTCATCTCTGCTGCTGTCACTGTAAGTCTCTCAGTGTATTGTAGTGGAGTGTTGTTAGCCAGGTATTGTTCCCGCTCCATCCCATACAATCTTCAATAATAAAAAGCTGTGCCAGGTGTGTCAGACAACCATGACAGGCCTGGCTGACATTCCCTCATTTATATCTGAGTAATGTAGTTTCAAATCCTCAGTGATGAACCTTGGAGCTAGCAAACCTAGGGAAGCCACAGAAGGCCAGCAGCATGAAATAACATTCAGAACAACACAGATGAAGAACTTTATATAATAGTTTTTTAGATGTATTTTTTTCAAAGAGAACCCTTGACTAAGATAAAGGCACTAATTTCACACAAAAGTTGAGGTTGTTCAGAACAGAAAAAGCTGAAATGTAATTACAGTGCACTGTACCTTCAGAAAGTTCACTTGAAATGGCATCAATTTAAGTTTCACGCTGCTCTTCCACAGAAGTTTATGCTGATGTCTCAACTTAAAATAAAGAAATAAATAAAATGACCATCACGTCATATTTGCACTGCACAAAGCCATCTAGAGCAACTGTGGGCAAGGAGCATATTTCTCAGTCAGATTTGGACGGTCGTTGGATGCAACACTTGCCAGTTTGACCCATTTCAGCCCAAACCTGTCCAAGCAGTTACCGCCATGAACCATGGGATGAATCATTCCCTCTTGCAGTCCCTTTCATTGAGCGTGCCGCTGCCAGCTCCTCCAGAAATTGTTTTTCAGCTGAAGCTCCAGATTTCTCACAATGTCCATCTTGTTACCATCTTCCCAGAGAAAGGCACATTCTCAGATACTCAATGCATTTACTGTACAGTGAAGCTGCATTGTCTTACACACACACACACACACACACACACACACACACACACACACACACACACACACATGAGTTGCCTTCAATATAAAAGGTAATTTCCAATTTATCTTATTCTAAACCCACCTGAAACTATTTGATATTATTTGTAAAGTCAACAATGTCTTTGAGGGGATGTGATTTTTGCCTAAGGTGAAAGTGCTGGCAATGCACCTAAAGTGCCGTCACTTCAAATTTGAACTATGTCTTTTTCATTCTTTATGTTTGCTTTACATCTTTTCTGTCACTCTGCTGTTATACTAATATAACTAAACAAAAAACATCCTGTCTCTCTGTTTTTTGTTTTTTTTTGCCCTAGAATTAAATGAAATTTCAGTATATTTGAGCTGAAATTACGACGTAATTCTATTTTCCTACAAAGATGACCAGAATAAGGGATTAACAATTCAAGTTGTTACAGGAAAGAAGATATAATTATATTGTAATTAATTTTAAGTAGTGTGTAACCAGGTATTTCACAGGAATAATTATACTGTAAGCAGGGGACAAAGTTGGACTTGGCAGGTAGGGAACACAGCTCAGGTGTATGACTTGTTTTCAAAAGCATTTGAGAATATGAAATATCCAGATAACCTCAGCAACACATCGCATGCAGAGTCAGTGTCTGAAAAAATAAATATATAAAATGATTCAGGACATTAAATTTCAAGATTATTTAATGTCACTTGCTGAGCAGTCCTCTCCATAGAAAAGAATCTCTCATCTTCCTCTCCTGTCTTCTCTTTTTCACATCTCTCTCCATCTGAGAGTAAAATTATTACACATGAACTTCCTGGAAAATACAGCCACGACACCCTTATCTAGCAGACATATTGTGTGCCAGACTGCACAGAAACAGTTTGCGTGAGCTGTTTGAGACACTGAATTTGAAATTACCCGCCGCTTCAAAAACCTTCCTCCGTTTAGGCTCACTCCTCCTTTCTAGCATTAGCTACTGTAGGTGCTGAATTACAGTGAACACAAATTTACATCTGAACCATGAACGCATCACAAGTATGACATGGAAAAAGTAACCAGACGTGATCATGTGGTGACTTAACTGCTTCTGTGGCACCAGCAGAAAGGACCACCAGACTGCAGCACATGAAAACTGAACTTGTATTTTGTAGTAAACTTCCAAACAGATTTAATTACTTAAAAATTATTGTCAGTTCTGTTGTATTCAATTTTTGGGTTGCATATGAATTGAAAAACAAATTATTCTACTGGTGGTTTCTTCATACATGCATATAAATGTTTTTTGTAGTTTCATTACAGTATAAAAGTTCTCGTTGATGGCAACTGCAATTGTTTCATTTGGCACAAGATCACATGGATTTATGCCCAGCAGTGATTGCAAGGGAGAACAGTCATGATCACATTTCTATATATAATATAACAGGACAACTAAATAGTGGAACATCCATGATGCACACCAACATAAGGCATTTAAAAAATTTTAAAGGCAAGCTTAACCCACTACATAAGACCACCCATAAAAGTACAGAGTATTTACAATGGAAGTTGGGAAATTTTGTTATTTTCTGCTAAAATACCCCAAAGTTATAGACTGCTTAAAATTACTTGCAGCACAAATATTTCTTCATTATTGTAAAAAAATGTACTGTATTTGTATGTAAATATGTTTATTTCCCCTTAAATGAAGCCACATTTGTAAGGAAAATGTATTTATGGGTTGCGCTCATGAAAAACTTGCCAAATCTTCTCTTCCAATGCCAAACACCTTATTCTGCTATTGGCTCTTTTTTTTTGAGCTTCTGATACCCCAGGTGCTGACAATCAGGCTTGTCATCATTTGAGGTAATGTCAATGCAGAGAGATATCGAGATGAGATTCTGCAGCCAGTGGTAATCTCAGATGTCCACATTCAGGGACTGAACTCTATCCACCAGGATGGCAAAGCTCCCCTCACAGAGTGGGATTTATCAGAGACTACCTCCAGGATTTGGGAGTGGAGAGAATGGAAAGCCATGCCTGCAGTCCTGACCTCAACCCCACTGAACACTTGTGGGATCAACCTGGGCGTGCTGTTTGTGCCAGAGTGACCAACACTACCACAGTGGCTGACTTGTGACAAATGCTGGTTGAAGAATGAGATGCCAGCCAACAGCATGAGGAGGAGGTGCCAGGCTGTTGTGGCTATATGTCTCCTCCACATGCTGCTGAGGCCCCTGTTTGTTACATGAATATTTTGTGAGTATGTCTTTGATAGTCAGGGATTGGTCCTCTAGGGCCTTCACACTAGGCTGCTGCCCGATGCGCACTGCACCCAAATAGCTTTCAACTTTGCCGCTCAACCCACAAATGCATTTTCTTTACAAATGGGGCACCACTTAGGGGGAAATAAACAGGCCTCCCAACAGTATAGGCTTTATTACCAAGAAGCATTGTTATAACAAAGAAATCCACCAAACACAAATGTCCTTACTTTTTGCAGTTTAGTTACATTGTAATTTCAGGTTAAAAAAAAAAACATTGAAAATTCACTTAATTTTTTTCTGAATTACACTCTTAGTCATGCACCGTATTTTAAAGTGCTACCCCATTTTTCTTTTTTGGCATATCAAAATTCTGTTCACACTCTATGCTTTTTTCATCTGTGAGAATATTGAGAAGTTTCCCTCAGAACAAATCTCCTCGTGCAGGACCGAGACAATGATGTGTCAGTGTCAAATTCCCACTCGTGTGTGCAGCACTTTATATACAAGTTCAGTGTATCCTAGAACCCAGATTCTCTCGTTTGTTTTTCTCTCCCCCTTTTCTTCTACTTTGCTTTTTCATCTGCTGTCTTTTCCTTTAAAGCAAGATTACCTCCTCTTCACAGGCCCTGGCTAATGTTTCATTTCCAAACCACTGCGGATAACAGTTGTTTTATCTCTCTCCTATCTCTGTCTTTGTCTTCAATGTACTGAGAGACAGCAACACAACAGAGGGAAGCTAAAACACAATGGCCACATTGACATATAAGAGGAGGTGGCATCTGAGAGGCCGAGGCCTCTGTGGCACTCAAATGAAAAAGGACATCACTCATTTCCAACCCCAAATTGCCTTGCTCTCATCTCTGACCTGCACTTAACAGCCTCACCCAGGCAATTCATCGCCTGCTCTCACACACAAAAACAAGTGTGTTTACACAACATCATGCATAAACACACACAAGCGCTTGCGCACACACACACACACAGAAATAAAGAGAGAGAAAGAGAGAGAAACATGGAGCGATAATAGTGAGTTGAATATTAAAACATTCACAATCCTTAACAAAAGAGCTATAAATGTATTGTTTGTTCCACTGCATCTACTTGACCAGTGCATGATGTGTTACTGACTCATATCTGTTAACACACATTACAAATGCCAGACAGCAATTTATATCCTGTGCCCTCTGGGCAAGCCCTTGTCTCCATGGCTACAAGATCATGTTGACCCGTTAAAAAGCTAAAAAATAATGGCTACCCGGGTCGCAGAGTGATTGATTGCAGTTTGCCATGAGGGAGAATCAGCTGAACTGTGGAGGTTCTATGGTGTTGCAGAGTCATCTAGTTGACATTTCACCTCATGGGCAAAGATGAGCAGGTCCTCCAGCAGCTTCCTTTTCTCTCTCTACCTTCTGTCAGATTGCCCTGTGGAAACAGCACTGCTCATATAACTTCATTACTTTTTAATGCAGCCGTAATTACTCCAGCTTGTTGTAATTGGACAGAGATATGAGAACAATAAAGGATGTCGGGACAGAGAACACGATTTTAATTGTGGGTTAATGATATTTATTTTGCGGCATGCTTTTTTTCTTCTGAGTCACAGCTCAGTCGTGTGGGCCAAGTATTGGCTCTCCGGGGAGAGTGAGAGGGTGCCTGCTTTCTCCCGGTGAGACGAAGCGCTGCTTTCTTCCCTCTTGCACTGCTTTTGTCATTAACCTCCAATCCGATTCAGGGCTGTAGCAGAGCCAGGTCGCACAGTGGCCAATCGCCAGGGCTCTGATTGGCCACCGGGGTTAGCTAAAGCCTGACCCCTGGCCAAATGTGTCAGTAACAGATAATGAACTTAGCTTTATCAGCCCCATTTGTCTCCGCACAGTCCACACAGCAGCCTCACCCTGATGCGCTGAGCGTGTACGCACTCTGGGAGCAGCAGGGGTTAATGCGCCGATAAGAATCGTGTTGCTTTATCAACTCTCACTGGAGGCCTCTCAGCTGAGAGCCACTTGAAAATACTGCTATTAATTTACCTAGGAGGCAGATACTGTGTGAGGATGCACTTAGAAACAATAGGAGCATTATTCATAAAGGATCATTTTTACTACTGTAAAAACAGTCATTTATTTGTTACATGTGATGATGTCAAACTGGCCCACGTGGATTTTGTTTTGTTTTTTTTTGAAAGTTGCAGAACGATCACAGCATTTTTCACAAAACCATTTGCCTATTTATTTATTTATTTTAGCTTCTGTGATCTCTAACTCCCCGCTACATTTTCCACTACTGTGTAGAAGCATTTTCAAAATGATATTGATCAGCCCAGGAGGGAAGCTATAATTACAGATCAAAACAAGGTGACGCATTTGTCGCTGACTGGCCCAGAGGGAGCGAGCCTCATTCTCGTGGAACATGTTTATTTTTGTCGTGTAGCTGTTTTAGATGTCTGTGTTGATCATTAAGCATGTAGACTGGGGGTAATGAAAGGGGTTTCAACATAGTAATTAATTCTGAATGTCATTTACTCTAATTACAGCAATAATTACTCTTAGCTTTTTGAGCAAGTGATGCTAAACTGAAGGTTCAAACTTGGCTGCAGTCAATCCAGAACTGATTTCCCCTTTGACAACAACATAAAAAGTCACATCGATAACTTGTTATAACTGATTAAGGACTGATGGGCAAATTATACACCTCCAACAATGGACTGAGTGATTGACAAAGGGGGAAAAAAAGACATGGAGAGAAGAGGTGTGAGGGGAGTTTCACAACCTAATCAATTACACTGTTCATCCACCTGTGGTTTGCATATGCTGTTGATGAGGAGGGGATTATCAAGCAATGAGAGAAGAGATGAGGAGACGAATGAAGCTGCTAGATTAATATCCTGCCACGGCAGCCCAGGGAGAGATTAATTTCCTTTTTACCTCCATTTAAAAAAGCCACATGCTTCAGGGTTGGCAGTTGCTTTAATGGAGGGAAAGAGAGTGATCGGTTCTGCTACATGGCACGCTCAAACCACAAGGTTGATGGGTAAAAAAATGGCTATCATTGTTCTGGTAGTGAACTAAGAGCAAGTCCACGTAGGCACCTTTTGCCCTGTGTGTGTGTATTTGTGTGTGCTTGTGTGCATGAGTGTGAGCAAAGGTGTGATTGATTGGATCGCTGACTGCTGGTGCCACTGCAAAGCAAAAGAAAGAAACTAAGGGCGTGCAAGCATGTGAGGAGATTGAAATATGTGTGTGAGTGTGTGAAAGAGTATGTAGGGGGTGTATGGTGTGACACGCTTCTTGAGATTTAATTTGATTAAATTAGAGCGCCGTCACTGTAACCAATGAGAAAGATCATCTTACTCCTATTTCTGCAATATTAGGCTGATAAAAATTATGGCATTTTTAGATCATATGCTTCGTGTCCTGCGAAATTTTTGGAGAAGTCTGACATTACTGGGAGCTTAATTAGAAATGTGGGAAATAGATAACTAATTGGACAATATAGGCAGCTTTTTTTTTTAAGCAGTTTATTTTAAATGATGAGTTAATCTATCGCCAGTCACCAGTTATTACATACAAGAACATGCAGCTTGGCAAAAATATTTGTTGATGCGCAATTCTTTAAAAACTTTTAAACCAAACTTTTGCAACTAAATTCTATGCATAAATTAGAATTAATCTATGGCAACCTTAGAAAGCATTTATTTCTGTGTTTGTGAAATAAAACACATGCAAATCAAAGCAGGAGTGTTAAGCGGTTGCAATCTTGTGTTTACATTTTTGGTTTGAGGAAGAGTGCTTTTGATGTGTTAATGGTTTCAGTGTGAGGTTAACTCCACTGATTGATTTTCACACATAAATTCATAATTGTAGGACATTGTCCAAAGTTACCCCTTCTCACATACAGCATACAGGAGAGGAAATACTCCCGTTGGTTCAGGTAAGCCATCTGCCTTCATAGAGAGTGCAGGAAACAGGAAATCAGAATCTCTACTCACTTGTGATTAATTCACTGGGCTTTATCAGCCCTTCACGTGGACTTTGTACTGAGAAGCTGGCAGGTTTAAGACTGTTTAATGTTTATTTTGACTGTGTTAGACATTTGCGCTCTCTCAAATCTTTGTCGGGTAACGCTAAGAAAAGTCCTGGGCTGTGGTGCATGTGTGAAAGCAGTTAATGTGTCAGTATGCGACTGAAGTTCACAGTCATTAGTTAGCTGCCATTATAAATCTTCCCCCTTATTAGAAATGCAGGAAGCTCAATAGCTGGAAATACAGTCACACACACACACATGCAATCAAACCATTAGCTTATTGATCAGCCTCTCTGCTCTCATTCACCTGGGCTCAGATGGATGGACCTCAGAGTGTCAGTCAGACCTGTGAGTCAGATGCCCCTGTATCTGCCTCCTTACAGTCGCTTCCTGCGGCGGTGGCTCTGCTCAAATGTCAAAGTTAATGAGCTGGCCAGGCTGTGCTCATCAGGCCACTTTCTCCTCCTTGTTTGTTGCTATAATCTGATCTGCCCACACACACACACACACGCACGCACACACACACACACGCACACACACACACACACACACACACACACACACACACACACACACACACACACACACACACACACACACACACACACATGCACACACATTTCTACTCCCCCTCCAACACCCTTATCTCTCCAGGGGCTTGGGGTCATTTTCTTGCTTATAGGTGCAATTATAGGGCTGTTAATTATTTAGTTCACCCCAGGGGGTGAACCCATCTTTGGCCTTCCAGTTTGATCAGTTTAAGACTTCTGTAGAATCTAAAAGAAGGTCCATAGCTGAACATCACTAGTTCTCTACTCTCTACAGAGTGAACATAGAGCAATGCAATCTATAGTGCTGCCTCAAATGGTTACTTTGGCCTGTTAGTTATTTCTTAGACCCCACCACCACCACCCTCTGAATAAAATGAATTGAATTGATAACATTTTGATGTTGGAAAGCTTCACAGTGACATGTCTGTCTTCATTTGTTCGTGTGCAATATTTCTGGTGAGGATTTGCTGTTAGCAGAAGTGCAGTTGTTACATTGTTGTGTGAATACAAAAAACAAAGCAAACAAAATAACACAGCTTGCCCACTTAGCACTAATATTAGACTGGACCTTTGTTATTTTGCAGTTAAAAAATGGGTTTGAAATTTTTACTCTCCAGTTTTTACAGAATGAAAAATTAATTTTTCATTTAATTAATTTGGTGCAGAACAAACAAAGAAGCGTGAAGTGTTACACAGGCACTTGTGTAGGAAGAAGTGAGTGTAGGTGCAGTGTGTTCAATTCAATTAAATTTTTTTTAACAGTACCAGTCAAAAGTTTAGACACATTCACCCATTTACACACGGTGCCAAAGTACAACAAACAAGGCACTTTATAATGCAAAGTAAGGACCATACAGTGATTACAGAGGAAACCCAATAGTCAAAATGAACCCCTATGAGCAAGCACTTGGCGACAGTGGGAAGGAAAAAAAAAAACTCTTTTAACAGGAAGAAACCTCCGGCAGAACCAGGCTCAGGGAGGTGCGGTCATCTGCTGCAACCAGCTGGGCTGGGGGAGAGAAACAGGACAAAAGACATGCTGTGGGAAAGAGCCAGAGATTGATAATAACTAATGAGTAGTGTATAAACAGAGTGAAAAGAGGTGAATGAAAAAGAAACATTCAGTGCATCATGGGAACCCCCAGAAGCCTAGCCTTATTGCAGCATACAGTAACTACGGGAGGGTTTATTTGATCCAGCCTTAACTACTGTATAAGCTTGATTAAAAAGGAAAGTTTCATTTATTAAAAAAAGGGAAAGTTTTAAGCTTGATCTTAAAAATATAGAGGGTTTCTATACCAAATCTAAACTGGTAGCTGCTTCCACAAAAGAGGGGCCTGAAAGCTGAAAGCCCTGCCTCTGATTCTACTTTTAAATACACTAGGA
Organism: Andinoacara biseriatus; assembly: GCA_015108635.1. NCBI lineage: Eukaryota > Metazoa > Chordata > Actinopteri > Cichliformes > Cichlidae > Andinoacara > Andinoacara biseriatus. The sequence continues at coordinate 48,439 of VUQJ01043791.1, forward strand.
ACTGCAGCAGTCTGAGAGTGAAGTGCTCTGTTGGGATGATATGGTACTATGAGGTCTTTAAGATAAGTTGATTGTACTAGGCCTTGTATGTAAGAAGAAGGATTTTAAATTCAATTCTGGATTTAACAGGGAGCCAATGAAGAAAAGGCAATATGGGAGAAATATGCTCTCTCTTTCTAGTCCCTGTCAGTACTGTCGCTGCAGCATTTTGGATGAGTTGAAGCCTTTTCAAGGAGCTTTCAGAACAGCCTAGAAGTAATTAATAAACACATGCATTTGTTTTTCAGCGTTACTCATGGATACAAGTATTTTGATTTCTGTGGTCCCATTGTGCGCTGCTCCTGACGGACAGTTCACCTCCTCCCTTGGGGTCACTAACACCTGAAAAAAGTGCCCCCGATTCCCCATCAGACTGGGATGGGGTATCAGGGGGGACTAGGCCATTTAAACCAATTTCTAACACCTCACTTAAACTGACGATTTGTATTGAACGGTAATCACTGTTGCACTGCCACTTTAGCACCCCACCTTCCTCTCCACACACATACATTATTCCTTGGCTATCCCAGAATCTTTGGGGACTCAAAGAGCCATTGATTGGTTGGCTGTTCGCCCCTCAGACAGATCAATAATCACTGTGTTCTCCAGGCGCTGTGCTCGAGGGGTGAGGCTGGGTAGATGCTCATTTGCCAGTTCCCATGGGAACCACTCTGAATCCCACTGGACATGCCGCTTTGAAGACCTGCTTGATTTCTTTTCTTAAAGTTTCAGTTTTAGAAGTAACTGCTGGGGCAGTTAATTTTGTATCAACTGATAGACGCTTTAATTGGTGGTAAAATTGGACCAAAAAATTGGTGCCCTTGGTATAGGGTATCTTGGTTATTATTCTTATTCCTGCTTCATTTTATAAGAGGTGCGTGTGTGTGTGTGTGCGTGTGTGTGTGTGTGTGTGTGTGTGTGTGTGTGCACTCGTCTTTATCACGTTTTGGGGACTTCAACCTGTTTACACAGTCACGTCATGGGGACCAATTTCCGTATGGGGACCAAAAACCTAGTCCCCAAAAGGAA
>VUQJ01043792.1:1766-14684 GCA_015108635.1 Andinoacara biseriatus
CTTGAACGTAAAACAACAGTTCTATTTTCCTTAACATATATTCACTAATACAAACAGTCTCAAGACTGTCATTTAAGGAATGGCCCCAACAATTTCCTCACACTGGAAATATTTCAAACTGCACAATGAAAATGTGCAGCTCACTTAGAGCTTCTTTCTCCACTGTTCCTCTTTGTCCTCTCCTGATGAAGATGAAACAGGAACCTATTTTTCCCCAACTACATTTTCACATGTAAAACATCTGAATGAAGTAGTGTGAATGAATAGTGTGGTCAAAAACTCGCAATGACATGTTGGCACACGCCAGAGTTTAATTTGCAAATGTCTCCCTGTTGTCCCGTGCTGAAGCAGCAGCCTCCACTCTGCTTTCTGAAACAGCTGCAATCAAACTCCACTCACCTCCTGTTTAAAAGCACTGGCTCAGATTGTTCTGTCTGCTTATGTGGTCATCACACACTGGCTCTTAGTTCCCCTCAGTGCTCAGGGTTTGTTACCTGACCCTCCTCCCCAACCACTATTGGATACCTACCTCTGCAAAATCTATCTGGATTCCCCCCTTGCCCATCATTTTACTTTATTTAATTAGTTCTTACATTTTTTTACCTGTTGTGTCCTGCATTTGGCACCACTGGTTTAGAGAAGCTTGAAACAGTCGAAGAGATTCTGATTATCTTTAAATCAGGTGTGATTTGAGCTTTATGATCACACCTTGTTAATTTTCAGTGATATAAACTCTCCACAGTGTCAGTGGTGAGGACAACTCTCTGTTTAATGGTGTTAAAAAATGATTGCATTTGCCATGATTCAAAACAGTGTTAATTTTGACAGCCAATTTTGAATTTGTTTTAGTCATAGTCTTTTGACGAAAATTAAATTTAGTTTTAGTCATAATTAAGTCATCTGAATAATATAAGTTTTAGTCTAGTTTTAGTCGACTAATTAGAGTAAGAATTTAGTCGACTAAAATATAAAGGGTGTAAAATACAAATGCTTTTTCTTCAGTTCCCTTGATTTTGTCATTCTACACACTTACACGAAATTAAACATTATTAAAAGTTATGAAATATTATTAATATTAATATCAGTGTTTCACCTGCTTTCCACACACCTGATCATTAACACCACCTTACAGCGATAATACGAGTGTTTTACAGCAGGACACGTTCTGAAATGTACAAGGCAGTGTTCAGGACCATGATTAGGAAAGGCTAATCCACCGCAGTGTGGTGATTTCCTCTAAACGCAAACAATAAGCTGGGAAAAATACTTTACCCTGCATGACATTAAAATGCTTACCTTAGCATAGAGATATGGCTGACTGGCTTGCAGATGTCATTTAAGATTTTTCATGTTTTTAGCCGAGAGAGTCATGTGGTTTACACATCTTTTTGTTTGTCACGACGTCAAAGGAGAAAAGTCTCCATGCCACGGCTTTTCTCTTTCTTCCTGCTGACATTGTTTACATAATTCAGTTCCAGAAGTAACCAGGTTTGTATGGCCTTCCCAGGTTAGGTCAAATTTGTGCAACTGTGCATTTGATTAGATGTTTTCCTAACTTGTCCCACCCTGTCACAAAATTAAATCAGTTCTGATTGGATGTTGTCCCCGCCAAATATTTTTCATCTCATTTTCATTCATTGATGAAAGTGTCAATTGATTTAGTCGTCATTTTTATACTTTCAGGAAGTCTAAATTTTGTTATCGTCTCATTTTCGTCATGAAAAAAAGGGTCGTTGTTGAAAACTATGATGAAAATAATTTGTCAACGAAATTAACACTGATTCAAAATAAGCCAGACTTCACTGTGATCTGCACTCTGCTGCAAAATATTCCTAAAAAAAATAGCTAAATGAAAAATTGCAGAGTGATATTAATAATATTATCACTATTTCACATGCATATTAATATACTCATTTGAAAATACAAAAGTTCTCTTGTCAATACTAATCCAAAGAAATCTCACAGCTGAATTTGCATCAGCAGAGATAAAGAGATATCTCTGTGGGTACTGCACACGCAAAGGAAGCACACATTTCACATTCCAACCTCAAAGTTTTTAATCACTGACCGTCAGCCTCAGTGGTATTTGTTGGTGACAGCTTTAAAAAACAGTTTTATCAAATGTCTGATCAAATCTTGCAATCCTTCTCATGTCTATATTTGTGAAAGCACAGCTCTGTTGGGACAAACACTGCATCAAAAATCCAAATGTACAATCAGAATCAGTGATCACAGTGTGTTACAATTCTTATATAGCCCTTTTCTACTCTAGCTGAGAATTCAAAGCGTTTTATACAGCACATTTGCATTTGCCCATTCACACCCAATTATACAAGTACTTCCTTCTGCGGCTAAATGCTTACTATCTAACTCCAACTGGAACCGGATATTTCTGATTCAGCCGAATTCAAAACATTAATTGACAATTGTGATCAGCAGAAGGCCCGATTAGTCACTGAGGTATCCGGTCTCAAGAAAAGTAAATTTGACAGAGATACAGCGGACTACGAAAGAGGGAAAAATCTATCAATGGAGACAGCCCTCTCACAAGCCCCACAGCACCAGTGGATCAACATGCTCTGTTGGAAAATCTCCTCCAACTCGTCCTGCTTCTCATAGTACTGATGAAGACTCTGAACCCAACTATTACACCAGTGACTCGTCCATTTCGAGTGCTTCTTCCTCCTCTTCTTTTTTGTACAGGGACAATCCAGACCCGCCTCCACACGGAAAAAGAGCTGTAGGAGAGACAAGCGGTCGTCATACCAGAGAACGAGACATCATCCAACAAACATTAAGGAAGAACACAAAGAGGTATCAATTGTGATTATTATCTCAGAGAAAACACTTTCGACAGCATGTATGAGACTTTTGAACAAGGGCTTGTCCTTTGTCCCTACTACTTGACATGTTTATAGATTTACAAAAGTTTTTTCGTACATTATGTTTGAAAGAGTTTTTTAATGTTGATAACGAGCAAGGTAGCCCAAATGTCATTGCCTCTGATTCACAATTACCTGATTCCGTATCATCAGAGAATAATGCCTCTATATGTGTTAAAACCAGGATGCAGTTTAAGAAAAAAAAGTACATTTTTTTCTCCGGCAAAAAGAAATGCATCACTGGACACATACTGACACATACTAAAAGAAGTGAGGAACCTGCTTGATACAAAATACAAATATCAAGTATGTGATAATTTGACTGTTAAAGAAAGGCATGCGCTAATGGAGCTAAGAAATGACCAGTCTTTAGTAATAAAAAGTGTCGACAAGGGGGGAGCAGTAGTTGTCATGGACTGTTGGGCATACAAAAATGAAATTAGATGCCAACTAAGTAATGCTACCTTTTACCAGAAACTAGAGCACAATCCCACTGAAAACTATAAACTATATATCAAAAACTTATTGGATTCACTTCTAGACCAAAAAGAAATTACACAAGAAGAATACCAGTTCATGTTATTTAAGCATCCAATCATTCCTGTGATTTATATACTTCCCAAAATTCATAAAGTATATTCTACGTTCCCTCCTGGCCGGCCAATAGTGGCAGCTATCGACTCATTTACAGAAAATATTTCTGCTTTTGTTGACTTCTTTCTACAACCATTAGTTATATCATTACCCTCATTTGTAAAATGTTCTATGAGCTTCCTCAAAATTATTCAAGCCATCGACCACTTAGATTCCTCTTCTTTTCTTGTCACAATGGACATTGAATCCTTGTACACAAATGTACCTTTCCAGGGCGGAATAAAAGCAGCTGAATTCTATTTAGAACAACGCTTGGATAAAACTCCCTCTACCCAAGGTATTCAAGACCTTATTAAAATAGTTCTCAAACATAACTACTCTATCTTCGGATCAGAATTTTATTTACAGATCTCTGGCACAGGTATGGGATGTAAGATGGCCCTGAGCTTTGCCTCACTTTGTGTAGGTTACTTTGAGAAAAATATGATTTTTAATAAGTCTCATAACCATTTTCACCTTACATTACGCACTGGAAACGCTACATTGATGATATCTTTTTCATCTGGTCTGGCTCTTAATCGCAATTGAATGATTTTCTATCCTTTGTGAATATGACCGATTATAATTTAAAATTCACAATGGAATACAACTTGAATATTATGCATTTTCTTGATATTTCTATTTATAGGAGTGGCAACCGATTAGGCACTGACAAAAACACCATTCTACACAGCAGATCCTTCCATCCCTCTGCTCTCAAAAAAGAGTTTACCCATTTCTCAATTCAATAGAATTAGACACATCTGCAGCTCTGACACAGACTTCCAAATCCATTCTAGGGTCTTGGAGTCAACATTTTGTGGATCACGATTAAAGGCAGGACTGGATTTTACAAGCCCACAATCGTTTTGTCAGTGTTTCACACACCGAATGTCTAAATCATAAAAAACTGAAGAATACTGACTCTAAAATTAACTGTATCATGCAATACTCGCCTATTTCCAGAGAAATACAAAAAATTAAGAAACATAGCTATATTATCAGTTCAGATCCCACCCTAAAATGTTTTAAGACACTACCTCGTTTTGTGCATAAGAGACCCCCTAACTTGAGCAATTTCTTGGCGCGAGCTTTACTTCCAGGTCTACAACGTTTCCATTCCCAAAATTCAGTTTCGGCCGGTAATTATCCTTGTGGTCATTGTACTCAATATAACTTCACACACCAAAAAATGATGTTTAATCACCCCCGTTCTGGCAAATCTTTCAAAATAAAGAGTATTATCACTTGCCAGACTAAAAATGTCATCTACATGTTGAAATGCCCCTGCGGTTTAGCTTACATAGGTAAAACAACCAGACTTCTAAAATTCAGATCTCAGAACACCTTTCCTGTATTTGCAGCCATGACTCAAAAAGTTCAGTTGCTTCACATTTCACCGAGGCTTCACACAACGTTTCTACTCTTCCTTTTATTGGGATTGAAGCTGTTCAACCGTCCTGCCGTGGTGGTGATGTCAACTCTATCCTTCTAAAAAAAGAAGCCTATTGGATTTACACACTAGACACAATTGCTCCACTTGGAATGAATGAGGAATTTGATCTAAGATGTTTTTTATAAGCTCTATGATCTAAGTGTCATCTTTTTTTGTGCATTTTGCCACTCCTATTTTTGTATTCCTTGTAGTTTTGTATACCTTGTAATTTATGCCATCTTAGTATTTTTTTTATCTATCTCTTGTAACTGATTTTATAATTACTTGGCTTAATTTTACTGCATTCTTTTATGATATTACCTCGTGTTATTTATTGATAGGTTTTAGGTTCTAGATGCCCGCTTTTTATTAGGAGTACTTGCCTGTACCCTTTATTTATTCCCACAGACTTTCTGTGGTATTTCCTTGTTTTTGTGATTGAAGGAAACACCTGCACTAGATTCACTAATTACTAGTGGGTGGGACATATAAATTGCGTCCCCGGACATGTTTGTAACTAGTCTGAGGAAGAGCAGAGGCGCCTGAAACGTTACTCCCTGCTACGAGGTTGATTAGAAAATTAAAAACAATTTGTCAGGAGCTCTTCAGGTGTGCGGACCTCTTTTCTTTTCCTTCCGCTAAATGATTCCCTATTGGTGGAAAAATGCACCATATCAACCAATCAGAACATTATGCACTAACACGGTTCATTTGGCTGCAGAGGAACAGGTGTAAAAGTGGTAAAAGAGACAACATTACAGGCAAGTTTTGCCAGTGATGGGCCCCTCGGTCTCTTGGAGGACATAAACTGTTTTTTTGAGTTGGCATAAATAATTTGTGTAGCATCTTAATGTGAGTCCTGATTGCTCTGCAAATAGTTGTACAGAAAAAAGCCTAAGGCCTTTTCTGTATATTAAAAGTTGTAAATAACTTTATTTACTATATTTTACACAAATTTTGAAAATTTACAACTTATACTTGCATTTTAAGTTGTAAAAATAATTTGTTACACAGCAGATGGCTGCTCCTCCCTGAGCCTGGTTCTGTTCGAGGTTTCTTCCTGTTGAAACTGAGTTTTTAGCACAATACATCCACATCTTGGACCAGAAATCAGTATTTTCCTTGATTTCTTTCCTTTGCAGATGGTTGTGGAATGAAAACACTGCATGTGTCCCACAAGAACTTGTTAGCCACAAGGACGGCGTCAACGACAGGACTGATTAAACCTGCCACGGTGGGCCCCACTAACCTACTCCAGCCTAAGGTGACCAGATCCCAACAAAGAGCATTTTTGTGTGGGACATGTTACTGATGGTGAGAAGTGGTTGGAAATGTTCATATATTGAGCTTACTTAAATAAACTCACACAAACTACACAGGTTACAAGTTTGTGAACAACAAATATGGAGTATTTTACTGGAGTTCAATTTTCCCAACTTCTAGCTGCAGACAACATTTAACTCAGTAAATCAGTAAATAAATGATGTAGAAATCGCTTTTTGACAAAACAAAGTGGCAAACACAAAACTCAAGAACAGGATGTGAGTCGATCCTTGATACCCTCAACTGTATCTGTAACTTAATGTTACTGACAAAACAGGTTATTTCAAGAAATCTTCTAATCAGAGTCAAACATCCCATAACCACATCATCTCAGGTTTATCAGCCTTTCATAGCCTTTTCTCACTCACTGACTTCCTGTTGTGCTGTCAGCTCTGTTCTCACACTTGATGCAGTAAATGTTTTAAGCTGCATGAATGTGAGACAGCTTTATATTCAATTCGATTGTACGGCAAGTTTTGTTTCCAGACAATCTTCATACAGAAAGTTATAGAAAATTTTTAAAAAATTCTTTTGTTTTTTAATGCTGGTTTATGAAGTACAAATTGCTCTATACTTATCTTAGCTGTTCACATTAAAGAGCTGTAATGTCTTTGCTCTACAGACCTCAGATCTAATATCATCATGTGCTACAACAAGCCAGCAATGTGGCTGCAATCATAGATTCTGAACTTTAATGATTCAAAGTACTTTATTGATGGCATATTTTCAGCTTTGGACTTGATACATTTGTAATACATTCATTGGAAGCATCATTCACTGGCAGACTTCAAAGAACACAGGAAGTGAATGTCTCTGTTTCCAGCTTATGAATGATTTCAAGAATTTTCGGGGCATAATGAAAACATTTAAAAATCTGAAAACACATAAAAACTGATAATCAAGTCTGTTACAGTGAGATCACCAAACTCACGACAGATGACTGAGAGTCACTCTGTGGAGCTCTGCAAATACATTTCACACTCCAACCTCAGAGTTTTTATCACTGACAGTTTGTTGAAATCCACCCTGCTGAAATGATGCAATCTTATTCATACATATATTTATCAAAGTAACTGCTCTCTCAAGGCAAACAATATTTATATAACAGCAATGTTATGCAATTACAATGTAAACAAGCAACCTGCATGTGCATATTTCTTTTTATCCATATAACAAGCATATAAACACACAATTCTAAATATCACATTCAATTAAAGAGAAAAACAGAAATTAAAAAAGTAAAAAATAAAACGGCAAACAAGAGAAAACCAGGACGATGGTTATACATGGCTCAATGTCTCAGGCTTCGAACTGTGTTCGTCCTGCGATGGGCTGGGACCTGTACAGGGTGTACCCTGCATCTCGCCCTATGTCAGCTGGGAAAGGCTCCACCCACCCCCCACCCCGTGACCCTGAACAGGATAAGAGGAAGAGGATGGATGGAGTTGTGTGTGTGTGTGTGTGTGTGTGTGTGTGTGTGTGTATTCTATGCTATTTCTTGGGCTGCTTCCTCCTCATCATTAACTTCTTCAGCTCTGAAAACATCCATCTCAGTGTTCTCCTTTTTGGCTGATTTCTGCCTTTTGGCCACCTGGAGAAACGATACACAATCCATATTACTGTTCGACCCGGTGTCACAGAAAAGTGTGTAATAGAACTGCTAATCCACTGTGTCCATTTCATGCTGTCTCTTGTAGCTGTGAAATGTACACGCATACTGAATTTGCAGGAAGTTGCAGTAACTTGCAGTACCAACAGAGGGCGATATTTAATTTCCAGGCAACTATTTTCTACCTTCTTCCTGTTGATTATGAGCCATTTAAAAAGTACATTACAAATATTGTTTAACAACAACAAAAGATGACATGACAGGTGTATGGAGGCTAAATTTACATATATATCATCCATCTAGCTTGTTGGCTTTAAATAAAATAGCACAACGTGGTGGTAAGTTACTGCAATCAGCCTGCATTTGCATTTTACACCAAGGACAGGCAAATCGTGAAATCCACACAATTTCCTGGAGTTGATAATCGGCTCTATTACATGCTTTACTTCTCAGCTATTACTCAGTTTAACAGATGTATTTATTCACTCGTACCTTGTAGTAGAAATGAAGGGTGATGTTCTCCAAGAGCAGAATCAGTGGCAGGAAAACAAATCTCAGGGCTGGAATTCTTGAATCTGTGGATAGAGATCTGTATCATCAGTATATCATCAGTTACCATGAAACAAACATCGCTGGTTTAAAAGCTTTAAAACAAATTATATGAAAAACCTCCATAAATCATGAATAGATTATAAAGCAATGGACTCTCAGTCCAAAAGCCTCGATGAAAACGTCAAAACGGTGGGAAGGAAATTTTCTAAAGGAATTAGAAAAAGAGCAGAGCAGTGGCTGAGATTCTGCACAACCATACACTAGTCTCCTTAACAATGTGATGCTGGATGTCCGCAGTGTTGAAACTACAAGAAAAGATACATTAAAGACTACAAAATGCAGATCTTACTTCATCACAACTTGTTCTGACCGTCCTGTTTTCTGCAGGTCATTTAAATGACAACAGCCTGTGAAAAATAGAGGGATTTTTTTTAAGAAGCAAAATGATGTGTTGCTGTCTCACAGCTAGAAGGTCTGGGTTCAGATCCATCTGGGCCTTTTGTGTAGAGTTTGCATCCCCCCCCCCCATGTTTGCGTGGGTTTCCTCCCACAGTCCAAAGACATGCAGTTACTAGGTTAGGTTAATTGGTGATTCAAAATTGCCCATAGGTGTGAATGTGAGTGTTCCTTACGGCAGTGAAAAGTTTCTTTGAACATTAAAAAGCTGCTGGGTTTACTAAAAACACAAGGTTTCAGTTTTGTGACTGAAAACCGATTTTTGGAATTGTGCAAACATAATTTAGAGTTTGCAGCACACGTGTGTGTGATCAACACTTTCTGTGGGCGGTCCAAAGAGCAGTTTCAAAACTTTGGCTGCTCCATAAACTCAGTCCTCACACTGACTGTTTAGAGATGAGCCCACCTACTGCTCCTCAATAATACTTTACGGGATTATTGATGTTCATGAAACAGAACAGAAATGATCTAAACTGAGCTCTCTTTTTCTCAGCAGTGCACATACAGCGAGCATCTTCTCTCTATTGAATCTGTAACAAATAAAAATGAAATGTCAGTGAAAATGCAGCTATGAATGAATCCACGTTGGTGTGTTAGATAAATGCCTGGATGCAGTGTGCTTTAAAAAATGGACGTGGCACAGTAACATGATAACAGAGCTGATGGCAAACAATGTTTGGTGTTTTATCTCATGGTTTTTCTATCTCCCTAACTCTTAGTAACGTTACGGGTTGTATGAACACTGCTTATTTCATGTATGATACCACAGCAGCCGTTCAACTGGGCTTTGTAAGATTGGTGAAGAGTTTGTTTATTAAAGGACATTCACTTTGGAATTCCCAACCCAAACGTTACAAGCTCTATAGGGTTTCTATAGGCTTTTCTTGTTAATATTTGTGTTAATATTTGTATTTTTACTTTATTTATTCAAGCTATTCATGCCAATAGCTATTTTCCTTACTGAGGAATTGGCAACAGTGTGCATGGTCAGCCAGAGAAGAAATCCGCATGACACGAGTAACACGGGAGCAAAGCTTCCAAAAACGAACAAAGTGGAAAAACAAGCTTTTTTCATTCTCTAAAAGAGTGTCTGAGGCAATGAGCAACAAGCTTGATGAAGTTTAATTGCTTTGCAATCGTCTTGCTGAGTAATTGTTGCTTGATTTTTTAGCTAGGCTAATGTTGCTGGCTCTGGTGTTGGCATGTCAATCAGTGGGGCGTGTTGCTGAGGAGTTGCATTGACCCAGGGTGTGTGTCTTTAGTGCTAATTGAAGATGCTAAAATGTGTATCTGCTATTTACTTGAAAAGTGTATATATTTCATTGTTTACTCTGTGAATTTGAGTCTAGAATGTGAGCCGTTTTAATGTATGTAATTAGGTATTGCTGTACAGCCGTATATTTGTTCATGCTTTGTAAAGCATTCAACAACAATTTATTAAGTGCCTTCAGTTGTGTATGATAAGCTATGTACACTTAAGGCTCCCTATAAATGAGTTATGTGAGTTATATGGTTTTAAAATGTGTTAAAGAGTTATGATTTAATGTTTTAAAATTGTTCATATTGCTGAAAGACTCCTATTCTCCTGAAAAGGCAACTAGCCTTATTTTAGAAAGAGGGAAATGACAAGTGTTTTAAATGAAGCTGTCATTATATTAAGTCTAGTGGTAGACACAAATGTGTATCATATTAAAAGACGGCCACAAATGATTGGTAATACCAAGACTGTCTACAATAAGGGTTTTATTGTTATGCAGGCTGGGTTTTCTTGGATACCATTTGAAAATCCCCGGAGTTGGGCTCTGGATTTCCTCCTTGGCTAAGGAGGTGGGGAGCTCGATCGTTCCATTTGCCAATGAAGGAACTCACCTATTCCTTCTCCCACACTGGGGAACCATTTGAATGTGGTAGGACTAACATAGCCACACACTGTCATTGACTATTATATATTGACTATATTGGGTGAACTCAGGAAGAGATGCATGACTTAAGATTTGACTAAATACTCTTCGACTTGGAGACACAGGCAACCATGCAGCTCTGACTAATCACTGCTCAGCTGCCAGACTATATAAAACCCTTGACTGTAACAGGATTGAATGTAATCCAGAACTGAATTTGAGTTTGAAAAGAAGGGACTTAATGTTATATATTTTTTTGTAATGAATCTTAATTGATACGCACATTGTGGTGACTTTTTTTGGGATATTTTGCTTTGGAACTTCTACCCCGGGGTAATGTATGCCAAAAGGCAATAACAATGGTAAATGTTTTATTTCAGTATATGGTGACTGCAACTCTTTAAGTTGTTACTTGTACATTTTTTATTGTGCATTTGAATGAATACTACAAAAAATCAGTCAAGCCTCCAGCTATTTCCTTGTAAATCTCTCAGCTTCTAGCACCTTCCTTTCAAACCTAAACACTGGTCCAATATGATGTAGCTTGTTTGAACCACCTATCAGGGCTGAGAGTGTTACACTGGTTACATATTCTTTATTCAGTTACTACTCACAGCACATAGAAATGTTGAGTTCTGCAGTCTACTTACATATAACGAAGACATGAACCCAGTCTGACTCAGAAGTGAATTTCCCTGATGACAGAGTGATCTCATACACACAGCTGCAGAGGCCGTCATGTCCAAAGTCAGCTACAGGGAAACTAAAGGCGGCAGAGTTGTTGACAGAAGGCTTTGTGTATTTCATGTTGGGGTTGGAGAAGCTGAGAGTGAAAACACCTCCAGAATATTGGTCATTATTTGTGCAGGTGATGGTGAAGCTGTAACCCTTGATGATCTCTGCTCCTTCAGGAACCCAGACCAGTCCTCCATTTGGAGATGTTGGGGAGATTGTGGGCCGCCGCAGTAACACTGGGTACAAAATGAACAGCAAATAAAGAAGCTACAGTGAAAAACAGACATCAGTTGGTGGCAGAAGAAAACTCTATTCCACTGCTTAATGTGATATGAAGACACTTTCAGTCTGTGCAGGTGGCACTGAAGGAAAAAGATGTCTAACTGTACATATACAATCAAACACAGGGGTGAACAGATGTTTGTGAGGTTAGTTCAGGCTGGTGTAGTGAAACATGTGCACACTCATGCCATGCTGCATGCATGCAGAATCGATGTGTTTGGGGTTGTTTTTATATCAAGTACTTTATGAGAAACGTGTGACATTCACTGTTTTCATTCACACAACATTTCCAATGGAAACATTGTTTTGCCGTTGTCATTTCCAGTGATGCGTTTACACAAAATGATCTCCGTTTACACGGAAACACAAAAACGCTGAAAACACAGCAGTTCCTATTGCCAGGCCACAAGTTGGCAATGTGGCTATAGGTGTCATGGTCCTGGGCCGGTGGCCTGGTGTTTTGTGTTCTTTCAGTTCTGTTTAGTTATGTCTCTAATTATGTTTATTAGTTCTCTTTTGTATAGGTCCTCAGTTTGTTGTTTCTAGTTCCTTGTGTTTCCCTGTGTCAGCCCTGCGTCTTTGTTCCCGTCTGTTGTGTTCAGTTTTGCTTCCCCTGCTCTCGTCAAAGTAGTTAGTATCACCTGTGTTCCCAGCTGTTCTCTTTTCCCTCATTATCCTCTTGTGTATTTAAGTCCTGTTGTTGCGTCATTAGTTGTTCTCTGCCATACTGTGTCTAGTCTTTTCCTGTCACTCCCTGTCTGGGTTAATTCCAGGGAGAGTCCATGGTTTCTGTACCATATGTGTGTAAATAAAACAGTGTGCAAACACCATCTCAGAGTTCTGCATTTGGGGTCCTCCTTTCTGCCTGCTCAGGGGTGAACCATGACAATAGTAGTCGCAACCATAGTGCGCATGTGCGAGTGCCCTCGTTTCCAAAAAGCATTGTTTTCATCTGTTTACATAAAGATGGAGGCCGGAGCGTTTCAGAAACTCTCCCAGTGTTCTAGCTAGCGGTTAATCACCAGGTGCTGCACCTTGTTGAGATGCCCTTGCGCCAGGCTGAGGATTTCAAGCCCCCCCCCCCCCCCCCCCCCCCCCACACAAAAACCA
>VUQJ01043793.1:0-17531 GCA_015108635.1 Andinoacara biseriatus
ATATAAAATTTCAATTTTTTGTGAAGAATCAACAACAAGTGGGACACAAACGTGAAGTGGAATGAAATTTATTGGATGTGTCAAACTTTTTTAACAATTAAAAAACTGAAAAGTGGGGCGTGCAATATTATTCTGCACAGATCTACAGCTGAGGTGGGAGAGTCTGTCCATAGGACAACAATCAGTCGTACACTGCACAAATCTGGCCTTTATGGAAGAGTGGCAAGAAGAAAGCCATTTCTCAAAGATATCCATAAAACGTCTTGTTTAAAGTTTGCCACAGGCCACCTGGGAGACGCACCAAACATGTGGAAGAAGGTGCTCTGGTCAGATGAAACCAAAATCGAACTGTTTGGCCACAATGTAAAACGATATGTTTGGCGTAAAAGCAACACAGCTCATCACCCTAAACACACCATCTCCACTGTCAAACATGGTGGTGGCAGCATCATGGTTTGGGCCTGCTTTTCGTCAGCATGGAGAGGGAAGATGGTCAAAATTGATGGGAAGATGGATGGGGCCAAATACAGGACCATTCTGGAAGAAAACCTGTTGGAGTCTGCAAGAGACCTGAGACTTGGACGGAGATTTATCTTCCAACAGGACAATGATCCAAAACATGAAGCCAAATCTACAATGGAATGGTTCACAAATAAACGTATCCAGGTGTTGGAATGGCCAAGTCAAAGTCCAGACCTGAATCCAATGGAGAATCTGTGGAAAGAGCTGAAGACTGCTGTTCACAAACGCTCTCCATCCAAACTCACTGAGCTCGAGCTGTTTTTCAAGGAAGAATGTGCAAGAATTTCAGTCTCTCAATGTGCAAAACTGATAGAGACATACCCCAAGCGACTTGCAGCTGTAATTGCAGCAAAAGGTGGCGCTACCGAATAATATTGCACGCCCCACTTTTCATTTTTTTATTTGTTATAAGTTTGACACATCCAATACATTTCATTCCACTTCACGATGGTGTTCCACTTGTTGATTCTTCACAAAAAAATTAAATTTTATATCTTTATGTTTGAAGCCTGAAATGTGGCAAAAGGTTGAAAAGTTCAAGGGGGGGGGGGATACTTTCGCAAGGCACTGTACCTTTTTGCTTAGTTAAATCCAGGTGGGTTGTGTAATGTAAAGAGAAGAAAGGTCTGCATGGGAAATAGCTGTCACAATAAGAAAATCACATGGCGGAATAGTTTTTGGCTTTACTTTTAGGCCCATTGAGTATATGTATATGCCTGTCTTCATTTGGCGGGAGGGTCACAGCCCACTGAGGGGAGAGCTGCAGGATGAGGGCTGTTTATTTTTCAATTTTAACTTTTTATTTTTTTTGCTCACAGCCCCATCTCCAACACCCCACCACCTCTTCCTCTGTTAGCATATTGTAGCTTTAGCTTCTACAGTATCTCACATAGGCTCTCCACCGTGAGCATGCGAGGCTCCGTTTCCACGTGAATTTCACTATCAGTCACGAACACAAAGCTTTGTGGATGTCCATGCTAATTTTTTAGCATGGACCATGTAGCCCTACTACGCATGCATTCTTCAAGTGAAGTTGAATAAATCACAAGAATGACCTCTGTATAATAATCCCCACCTCACGCTTCAGTGGGAATTAGCCTTTGTTTTGGTTGTACTTTTAATTTTCTTCTTCCTGAAGACTCTGTATTGATGTAAGGCAAAATAGCAAGTAAAAGAGAAAGCTGAGGTTTTAACAGCACTGGCTGTCAAGCATTTGTTGCTGCTCTGCTGTTGCTCTCACCCTGCTTTCCTGTACTGCAGAAAATGGCAGAGAGGGGAGCGAGAGAGAGAGAGAGGTTCAGCAAGACGGGCGGGCTGACAGAGAGACAGAAAGAAAGCGTGAGACAGAGACAAAGAGAGAGAGAGAGAGAAAGAACGTCTGTATTGGTGCCAGAGTGAAGTATAAGGTTTCCTGAGACTTGTTTTCCTGACTTAGCCGTTCTGTAAGCCCTCCATCCACCTCCCCTGTTGCGCACACACACACACACACACACACACACACACACACACACACACACTGCTCGCTTCTCCTCAAATCACACTACATATCGCAGGAGATAGAGGCTTTCGGAAAAGTGAGCCTAGTCCCCTTGGGCTATTCCCAAACCAACGCTCCGGTTACACCACCACGTTCCAGAGCGCAGTTCCTCAGTGTTGAGCTGAGTTTACTTAGGCAGACGCCTCTCTCCTCAAAAACACTGCACAATCACCCCCAGAGCACTTAATCTCTGTTATTGGAACTCTGCTCCTATCAGTCCCCTTCCATCTAAATATTATTGGAGGCAGAGATAATAAAAAGTTGCAATAAATATGTGAAATAACATTGGGATCGCACAGCATGTCCACTTCCTTAGCAGTTTACATTTGAAATGAATGTGTTAATACGAGAGGGGTGCATATGTAACCGCTGGCTCAGTGGAAGGGCTTAAAAAATGCATGTGCGATGGTGAGGTTCTTGACTCAAAAGCCACAGTTGGCTGTGACTAACGGTAAAACTGGCCAATGAACGTGTGCTACAGAGCGAGGATGTGTTTCATCTCCAGGCCATTAAAAGAGCCATCAAGTCGGCCTTCACGTTAAATTGTCTGTGCTCCATTTAGGGTTGATCTGATTGCTCACTCTGGAAGATGGCTCAGAGTCAAAAGATGCATCATCTTTATGCAGCAGTGACGTGGTTTCCCTGCAAAAGCAGCTGACAACTGCAGAGACACTAAAGGTAAAGAGAGGGGAAAATAGGATGTTGCTTTAATTTGTTTTATAGAAGAATGCAGGAAAATGTCATGTTATATATGAGCGGTATGTTGGGTATGTTATATAATGTATACTAAACATGTCTGTAAGGAGAAATAACAGAGTAATATGGATAAATAGCAGAGACCGACAGATATATCGGTGGACCAGTATTTGCTATTTGCTGATCTATCAGTATATGAAAGCTTGTTTCCACCACTGAAAAAAAAAGTTTTTCCTTTTTTGCGGCTTTATCAGAATATCAGATTTTTAATCTCAATCACCAAACATCAATGTTAGTATCAGTTTTACAACTCTCAATATCAATCAGGCTCTACTAAATAGGTTACAACAATTTTTTTTCAACTTATTGCATGATATTGCTATAATTTTATACAGCAGAATGAAACATTTAGATGTTTTCCTAATTCCTAACTTGCATATCATCACATGACCCCAGCCACAGGAAAACCAAGTCCAGAATCCAGCACAATCACTTCAGAGCGCTGATCTCCTGGAGTATCGGCACAACTATCACAGAGAAGCAGCGACACGCGTGACGCAACCATAGACGGATGGTGAGTCGTCAGCTAGCGCTTGTATACATTGTGAGCAAGCAGGCTGGCTGGCAAACGTGCCCGTGATTAGATTGTTCAAGAATTAAATAGGTGGCAATCACATGAACAGTGTGCCAGTGGGGAGTAAACGGCCATATTCAGAGAAAACAGAAAGAGGCTGATTGAGCTGTTGTGTGCATGGATGTTACAACGGCACCCACTCACTTGAATGAAACGCTTTTCTGGCGCATGTGCCAAAAACGATTTTGGCCCGCAGTCTTTACTTTAAAAAAATTAAACTGTAAAACGGTTGGAGGTGAACCACAGAGATGTAATGTGTGTGCAGTGGACAGGCTAAGTTTTAGCATTAGCCAAAAGACACACCCCTATTTTTCCAAAACATTTTCCCTTGACGTCAATTAAAGTTTGAGTCAAAGTATGAAAGAACATTAATGAGGATAGACTTAATCTGTACTTACACTGGGCCACTTACCTGTACAACAAGACTGCCGATGTTCAGAAGACGGATTACTAAAAGCATTTCTTGTGCAGTGAATTCTTATAATGTTGCTGCACGTGGGATAAAAAAAAAACAAAAGACAAGCATCTGGACAAATATTAACAATGGTGGGACTGAAATGGGAAAAAAAACAGTTGAAAATAACCTAAAAGGTGATGAAAATAACCTAAATTATGAAAATAACCTAAAAGGGTATAAAGTCTGAAGCTTTAAATGTTGTGGCCATAAGGAATTATAGGACAGCATTAACTTGTCAGCTGTGGTGCTTCCGATTAGCCTTCAGAGCTAAAAGTGTTGCGATGCCCTACAGATGAAATTCACGGTGTCATTTTGTTCGAACACATCTTTTAAGTAATTGTGACAAAATTCACTCATGTGTTAGCCCTGCAACAGGCTGGTTAAACTCATATTTTGCACAATGTCAGAGAGTTCATGCTTTAAATGGCTGAAAATACTTTGGTGATATTGGTGCAAAAAACAGAAGCTATCCAATCCTCTGGCTGTGTCTTTGTACATGTTGAGCTAAAAAAGAAGGTAGAGATGATAGATTTTAGTCTGGAAAACATGTTTTTTATTTTACATCAAGGTGACATCAGATGTCTGTCAGTGTTTGTCAAATGAATCTGAAGAAGCTAATCCCAGTTCCATAACACTGGTGGTGATGCTCATTGAAAAGGAGACTGATGCCAGAGCTACAGCTCCAAAACATCAGTGGCTAGCTTCCAGTTCTGTTAAGGCCCTCAGTCACACGGGCGTGGTTTGCAACTGTCTGGCAACCACTGGTCACAAGGGGAAAATGTGTATTCCCCAACCAGTTGTGAGTGGTCGCTGGCTGACGCTGGGGAATTGGTGCCAAACAATCCTTGTGATAGCTCTGGTCACTAGCAGATTGCTAGTTTTACATGAAAGACCCTGACTTGTCTATAAACAGTCGCCATTTTACTCTCTAAGCTATAAAGCTGTGAAGCTTGAAACTTGAAAAAGTGCTAAGCAAACCAGAAACGCAGAACATTCTCTTTCAAACTAAAAATTGTGCCTTACCATTACAACCAACACATTTCAAAAAGCGGTGCTTTTACCTTGAAGGCAAGCAGTCTCAGTTTCTGGTTTGCGTTGCACTTTTCACAGTTTTTACACTGTGGCTTCGCACGAAGTTGCAGCTAAGTCAGGAGCTTTCTTGCAAACTATGGGTGACTGCAGCAGCCTGTTGGCGGCCAAAGTAACCAGAAGGCGATTTTTGGTGCAGCACCATATTTGTGACTGATTTCACACGAGCAACTATCAGCAACCTTCAGAAACTACTCTCCAACCAGTCACAGAATACACATTTTTCCCTCACAGCCAGTGGTTGCTACGTGGTTGCTAGCCGGTCTCTAGGCCTGCGTTACTGGGCCTAAGTCTGTCACAGACTTCTTGCACATTAAGTGACGTAAAAGATACTACAAGCTCGCTATGCACTGAAGTGGATGAACAGTAAGCTACACACAATCTGGAAAATATAACTAACATGTGCTGGCTAACTGGAAAGGCAACATTCATTTTTGTTAATTCAAAACTCTAGCGAGTTTCTTTTCCACATAGGTAACACAATAATGTAACAGATTGCTTTTTAATATCAGAAATCTTGAAATATAACAAGTCACTCATAAAGTTAACACCGACCAACACTGCTAAGCATTATACTTGCACAGAAATGCTTTGGATAATTAGTTTCAGTCTTTGCTGTCTGTGGTTTATGTGATATGTTCCACACGACATGCAGTAGGTAGCGGGAGGCAGACACACATCACTGTGCAGTAGTGCACATTAGGAATCCAGAAGCCACAAGTACAAGTTGGTTTTTCTTCTCTCTTGTCTCCCCCTTTCTCCCCCTGAGCCAAACCACACTTTCTGATACTTCAGCCTCTGTCCAAATGATTCATTCAACCATCCACCCACTAAAGAAACACTAAAACAAAGAACGAACGCAACATAAAACAGCCTATACTTTTCCGACCACATGCTTTCGCACACACAGACTAGCAAACTCACACACACGCACACGGCAAGTTTCATGCACCCACTTGCATGCCCGCAATACAAAAAAAAACACGCACATTTACTCGTCCAGATACAGATCAAATACACACATATCAAATTACACGGTCTTGTTCACCATATTCCACATCGTTCCATCTCTATCCACGCAGACACATGCGGCATCTTTTCCTGCAATAAAGCCCAAAGACAACACCGATCCTGCCGCCGCAGGTCCCGACCCACTTCCAGCCCCGACCTGAGGTGACATCATTCCTCTGTTCCCCCTCTCTGCACTCATCCTGCTCTAATAAAGGCCTGCGTTCCAACACAAATCATCCAGCCTTGTCCTTAATGACAGGGTAGAACTAAGTGATGCCAGGGGGCAGGAGAACTGGAGGTACTTTGGCCTGGGATGCTGCCCATTGAGGATTCCTCCCTGAAACATGTGGTTTGCTTCTCTCTCTGAATGGAGCTCAGACGGAGGCATGGATGGATGAAGAGAGCAGGGAGCAGGGAAATGGGAGACCACAAAGTAAGCTCATAGCCCAAAGGGAGAGATCATTTGTAGCTCAGGTGGGATATGATTCTGCTTTCATGTCAGGGTGGCTTTCTTCTGTGGATGGCATTAAATAGCAGAAGTATACCCTTTGGACAGAATATGAGGATGAGGTTTACGCATGCAATTCAATCGTTTTTGCAAATTTCCTACTGACATCAGGACATATGGGTGCTATTTAATCCTGCGGTTGGGTTTAGGGTTATGCACATGACATGACCATGGTTTATTTTTGACCCTCCGTTGCACGTACAGGCGAACAAATGAAGGAAATAATGAAGTTCTTCAGCAGTTGTGGAAAGTAAATCCTTTCCAAGGCTTTAAAGTGATTTGAAAGGGTACAATAATAGGATTTCCACAGTCTTGAATTAAAATTTATGAACCTGTCCTTGGTGGCTAGAATATCGGGAAAACATAACATGCAGAGTCTTTATGACAGTCTCTCCTAATAGCAAGTCCTAAGTTAAGTCCTTATTTAAAAAGTCTCCAAGTTATGTCTCAAATCATCTGATATAAGTCCAAGTGAAGTCTCCAGTTTTGTGAAGTCAGCCTTCAGGAGAGTCTCTGATCATTAGAGACAGTGTCAAAGCCCAAGGCAAGTCATATCTGTGTTACAATGCTTATATACGGGATCAAGTGATAGATACTTATGGCCAAGAACAAGTCTTACTCAATTTAGAAATTACTTCAAACAAGCTGAAGCTAAAGTTACCTAGGAAGAATCTGAAACCAAGTGTCAAGTCTTGTAATAATCTGTCTGACTTTACATTGCGAGTCCCGGATGACAAAATCAGTCAAGTTGCAACTCTTGCAATAACAACACTCAAGTTTCAAGTCTTTCAGGTCCTTATAGACGCGTTCACATCAAGACACCACAATTCAAGACGGGTCTGTGATGAGTCTCATCTTCCTCTTTTCTACAGAGGCAGCGCCGCTGTCTAATCTGAAAGCTGTTAAATGCCTTTCCACGGAAAACACTGGTGCCAAAAAGCCAGCACATGCCACAAATTTGCTGGAAACCAATGACATCAGTGACTGCGGGAGGAGCTACCACAGGACAATCAGAGAGTATTTGCAGATGCAGCCCACAGATTCTGTCTATTGTGATTATGACACACAATATCATACCAATAACTCACGCAAAGGATCAATATGCAACAATTAGCTCTCCAAACTTGCCAAAATGCTGGTTGGTTCATAAGGCACAGTATCAGTGGGAAAGACGTATTAATGCAATGCAAACTCTCCAGTCCTTGGGCTTTAAGGACAACAGAAGGAGTTAAGTCGAAGTCAACTTATTTTTGTGACTTCAGTTTGAACTTCCAGGACTGAACCTCTGCAAGCACGGATGTGAAACTTAAAGTCAGTTTATTTTGAGCTGTGAAGTGAAACAAATGAAAAAAGAGGCGCTGCAGAAGCTTACATGTTACCACATGGCAAAATCTGCACCAATGACCTTTATAAACTTATGTACTGGCATAAACTCTCATTGGATTGATGATTTTGAATCACTTCTAATACTTGTAAGACCTGCCTGTTTTAAGTCTAGGGTCCTTCATGGTTTGCTCAGTCTCTCTGTAAATGTTTTCTCCTGCACTTTTATTTCGACTGATTTACCACTGATAGAATTTAGTTATGCTTTTATTCTCATTTTCTGACTTCCATTTACGTGAGTCTGGTGTCTGTAATTGGCTGCTTGGAGTCCTGGATTACAAATGAATGTGCTTGTAAAGCACTTTGGGTCAACTTCCGCCACAAAGGAGTTAAAAATCTAAATCACAGTTGTTCCAAAATACAAAAGACTGAGTGATTCCTCAGAGACTGAAGATTTTCTTCTTAAGAGGCTTGCAGATTCTTTGGACTATTCTAAGAAGGCAAACGCATTGAACAGATACAGTAGATCCTCTGCCTGGACAGAAATACAGATTAGCAACCTTTCTAATCATTATCGGGATGATCGGGTTGCGTCAGAGCGATCCTGCTCTTTGTTTGATATTAGCCACATGTGCGCCTGCCGGCCTGGTGCTGTAAAGCTGTCATTATTCTGGGTCAGCTCCATGAGGATCTCCTTAAGGGCCACCATATACTCACAAGGACACAAACACACACTGCAGAAGGATTCCACCTCCCTCCATCTCCATGGGGAATGGGCCAAGACCAGACGGCCTGTGTTCCATCAAGGCGTCCAAAATTCCATGACTTTCCCTGAATTCCCAGACGGAGCCAAGTCATATATTCTGTTGTCATCCACAAGGCCCTAATGAAAACCCACGGGGAACACAGAGGCAGATCTTGTCTGCTCACCCACACGCCATTTACACTAAAATGAAAATACACTCCAAATATGACTCACCACACACCACTGTGGTTACTTAATATCTATTAAAACCATTTAATTCACTTTAATACAGCGACTTGTGTGCAGAGAAGTTTGACTCCTTGAATTAATTAGCATTGTTTTTAAACCACTAATAATAAGACACAGTTCCTGTAGCTGAATAAAAAAATTAATAAATAAATAACAGGGTATTGTGAATATTTTCAGCACTGTGAGTCATTCAGTCCTGCTGTACTCCGTCTCCAACTAAAACAAGAATCAGTATGCCATATTAGATCATAATATTACACATTTTTAATCGAGCTTTATTGCATTACATGCTGTTAAGCGGCTCTGTGAAACGGCATACCTTCTGTATTGTTCACAATATAATTTTTAAATGCCGTCTCGGGGTTAAGCTGTTTATTTTGTTATAGTCCCTCAGACGGAGGGGGAGTGAAGTGCTGTGCCAGGAAATATGAATGAAAACTGGCCTGCCGAGTTAAAAAAAAAATAAAAGTAGTTTCAAAAGAGCTTTCCATGGTTTTTTTTTTTAAATGTAAGTGATGGCTTTGATATGCTGCAGACTTATTTTCACAAATGAATGTGTCAAATATTGAGGTACCTTATAAATCACCCTCCCTCTTCTCTTTTCCTAGCCTTTCTGAGAGGTTTGGAAGAACAGCGTGATTGCTTACAGCTCTGGCCCTCTCTGTCAGTAACCTTGCCTAAGTCAACAGTGGCCCCGCTGCTTTACTGCATAAGAAATTCTGAAGATTATATTGGGACTATAAGACGGAAACCTGCTATATGCCGTGGTTGACGGCCGAGCCTCAGACGAGCTCAGACTGCGATGCTGTAATGGTGTGTGTTTAGGATGGGTGAAAGTAACATTTCAATTGGTGTGTGCGTGTGTGTGGTTTTCTGTTAATCAGACAGTTTGACTGACTTAAATGTAATTGTGGTTTTCAACATTTTGCTTCCACAGAAACAAATGGAACACGGGGCTACGAATGAGGAAAAGATGGCCTGCAATGATGAAGTCTGTCCATAAGAAAGACTTTCCTCTCCACTGAAGAAGAAAAAAAAAGATGTTATAAAAGAAATTAACCTCTTCTTTCCAACCTTATACTATAATTAATTGCTTAAACATTTCCTGCACAGATCCATATGCGAACAGGAGCCAAGTGACGGGCTTTTGGCACTCTGAGCCGCATTTGAGAATTTCCTACTTACCTCATTTCAGAGGTGTTGCTTAATCACATTCACTGGCTGCCTGAGGAACCATGAAGAAAGAAGACCCAGATGAGTTAAACTATGAGGATTACTAAGTTCAACTGGTGTTTCTTTAACCCTCTGAGACCCACAATAAGACTGTTCCACCTTTGCATACTTTTGTCATTTTTACAGTTTTACACTTCCCCAGCACAAGCAAAACATCAGACAATTGTATATGTCAGGACTTAGATACACTTTAGATAAAAAAAAAAGATATTAGCCAATAAAACAAAACTGTACACTCCCCAGTCATTTCACTGGGACCTACTGAAATCCAAAACAAGCATTAGAATTGGGAAGAAAGGAGATTTAAGTGATTTTGAATGCAGCATGGTTGTTGGTACCAGACGGGCTGGTCTGAGTGTTCAGAAACTGCTGATCTGCTGGGAATTTCCCACACAACCATCTCAAGGGTTTACAGAGAATGGTCTGAAGAAGAGAAAATATCCAGTGAACAGCAGTTCTCTGGGCCAGAGGAGAATGGCCAGACTGCTTTGAGCTGATAGGGCAACAGTAACTCAGATGATCACTTGTTGCAACCATTGTGCAGAAGAGCATCTCTGAATGCACAACACATGGAATCTTGAAGCTGATGGTTTCCAGCAGCAGAAGACCACACAGGCTCCCACTCCGGTCAGATGGAGAACAGGAGACTGAGGCTACAGTTCACTCAGCCTCACCAAAACTGAACAACAGAAGATTGGAAAAATGTTACCTGGTCTGAGTCTCAATTTCTGCTGCTACATCCAGGTGGGAGCGTCATTCACAGAGCTGTCAGATTATGTGTGCAAATTCCTCAGCAACTCTAAACTGGATAAGCAATTAAGAAAATGGATGGCTGGATGGATGGATGGATGGATGGATGACAGGTTTACAAGGCACTAATATTTACCCAAATTTTCATACAACAATTCTGGACTAAATATGTGGACCTCTTCTCCTTTGAGTCTCCTTTGCAGGGTCATTCCAGATAAAATCAGTCAAATCTGCTGAAAGAAAGTTCCCATCCAAGCCTTAGAAGATGATTTTTACACAGAAAGAATCACAGCTACCTTGGCGTGGTGTCAAAAGATAATGTAGGTAATGAGACATTTAATATGCTATAGCTTGTTTGGACAAGTCAACTATCTCACGTGGTAATCAGACCCTTAAAGCTTTACTCCAAAATACTTTTTGAAGTTTTCACAAGTGAATTATATTTTTTCTGTTACTCTACATTAGGCATTAAATTGGTGCAGGTTTGACAGTGAAACTATGATATATCCAATGACACTGATGCTCAGAGTTGGTCATAGAAAAAAAAGCACTTGAAATGGATGTCAAATTGATTTGGTTGCAGTTTGTAGCAGAGCTGAGAAACTATCGGCTCTGAAATGTTCATGTAGCTACACTCCTATACGTAAGACATTATGAGGGATCAAAAGTGTTGGAAACAATAAGACAAATTAAAAGCACCAGATTTCGAGCCAGCCCTATGCACTTTTCAGGCCAGTCACATGAAGGTCAACTTGTGCGTGGCTTCATTAAATATGCTAAAGTTACAAAAATCAGCTGATTCTGAGGCGGAGTCAGGTTCGAGACACTTGCTGTTTTTAAACATGATTAAACTTGTCATTATGGTAACACAAAAAAGCTCGGGATGAGTGTGCCATTTAAGTTGAAAACAGGAATTGTGCTAATGACTACTCTGAATAATGTGAAAATTACTGTGCTACAAATGTAACTCTTGCTAAATACTACATGAATGTTTGTAATGAGTTAGTCTAATAACAGACTTTAAGTGGCAAAAACCACAGAACATGTTTTCACACGTGTGCTGCTGGGTGGCCAAACGGCCGTGCAGTCTGTTTGTAACCAGTTCCTGTAAGATTACAGCAGCAAACAAGAAGCACGGATGATGCAAAGACAGTGCATCTTTGCATCATCCGTGCTTTACCATTGGCTCTCTGTGCACAACCCCTTTAACTAAGAATTGACACACCGCAGCAATGAACAGCAATGCCTTCACGACTGGGCAAAGGGGATGCAACCTAAAACAAACCATAATTATCTATTTGTGGTCCTGCTTGGGGCAAAAAAGAACATAATACAAAAGCACACACACGATGCTTGGAGTTCCAGTAAGTTCCATAACCACAGTTTAGTCCCTGGGGGATTCTGGGTTCCTCTTAGCTGAACTTCTTCGCTTTGTTTCCTGAATGATGCATGCAAACACACACACACACACTCTCACTCCTACACGCAGTAAAAGTAACACTAGCTCACAAGCCACAGTGTCCGCGGGACAGTTTGCACTGCCGGCCTGCTGTGAGCCGGGGCCTGCGTCTTTTTTCCTAGACGTTGCTTCAGACTTACTATCTGTTTCCACAGCCGTGCGCCTGCTGACCCAAGAATGTGCACAGCACTCGGGTACGTTGTTTTATGAGACCCAGCAGTGTATTTGAGACGTGAAACGTAGATGCTGCTTATTTTGTGAGAGAAGGCCAACTGTGAGTGTATGTTTGCACTAGTGTGTGTTAAATTTATCTTTAAGTGATAATCTGGGAGACACTTGTCCTTTCACTTTTGGCGACATCTTTGGTGAAATGTAGTAACTGCTTAAATGATCTGAATGTAGTGCACACTACATTACCTATACACCTGCATATGGAAAGTAGCTCATAACTGCATTAGGTTTCGAGGGATTTGGGTAATAAAGGAAAACTCCATGGATCTTAAATCTGTTTTCTTTACAGGTTTTATGGAGCCTAGACTGAATGAAAGATGAAAATAGCCACTGTGATGGATGGATGGATGGATGGATGGATGGATGGATGGATGGATGGATAGATGGATGGACCATATTTGCTGCTTGCATCCATAACTCTAAGTCATAATTTTAAGCCTGACAACAGTAACATATATAGGTTGGTCCTTTAGAAGTGTAATCATTGTTCCCATACAGTTCATACATTCTTTTGATCTTAAATGCTCTGTGACATTTGAGCAAGCATCAACGAAAGACAAAACATACTGTGGTGCAAAGTAAATATCAATCTAGAGCAAGTTTTGAAGTTCTTTAGTCCACTGAGGATAATATGGTGATACTGTCCTCTAGAAGTATATTCAGACCAACCCTTTATGTTTATATAAGATATGCCTAAATGGACTGAATTTTTTCATCAAATTTGTCAAGTAGATTCATATCAAGCAATAATTTCCAATCATTTCTGATTTCAGCAGCTGGACTGTGATTTGTAGCAAACATTTATTTTCCTTTAGTGGACAGGTGCATAATGCTGCAGTCACACTGGGTAAACCAGGGGTTGGAGAATACGGTACAGTAATGGTTGTTCTGAAGACCGTGACTAGGTCTGCAACTACTCTTTACTACAATCTTCAAAGTGATTTTAGTGCGTCAAGACGGCGATAAAAACAGAGTCAGTCTGCTACCAGTCTGAGACTGATTGGGGTCAAGCTGGCAATTACATGCAATCTGTAATAATACAGAGATTGAGATAAATTGGTGAAAATTGCAAATCTGTTGCTGTCTGCTTACACAGAAATTCACATAAACTACTTACAAGTACAGTCCAAACGGAACCTCATAGATCTGAAATAGAAATTCAGCAATTTCTCCATAAACATTGACATAGTTGCTGCAGCACAGCGATTTAATTGTGTTTATAAATTAGATGAGGATTAATTGCAACCCTTCACCAATCTGAGAGTGACTGCAGTCAATCCAAGTTGGACCCCAACTGTTTGGAGACAGGTTGCCTCCTGCCAGGTGACCTATGAAAACGCCTTGCAATCGAAACTGGTCATCCAGAGGTTCAGGGCACTGGACTCACAACCTCTGGGCAAACAATTGGTCACAGAAAGCAAAGAAAATTCAGCGCAATCACCAAGCAACCATCTATTTTTCCTAGTTGCAAGGCTATTTTTATATTAGCGTGACTGAGCCGTGTGTTCATTTACACGTGTTTCATAAACTGACAAACATTTAAAAGCAGTTTTGCTCCCAAACTGTAACACTTGCTGAAAGAGAAACCACAGTTGTGTCTTCATATGTGTCATCAAACGACTGTGAGAACTCTCTAATGTTCTTGTTTCAGTTTTTTCACACTTGGCATAGTACGAGTGAGGCGCTCACGCTGCTCATATTTTACATACTTCTCCACCCCTTCCCGAATGCTGCTGCTTCTGCAACCCGATGACCTGTCTGTCGACCCTTGTTCCCATGGCAATTAGTTAGAAACCTTGGCCAATTATCGGCTGCTCTCGGAGTCGGGCTTAACAAAGTGCTCAGAGTGGCCGACGACGTGCCACCACTTTCCTAAACCTACTCAATAGCTGAGAGAGATTTGTGTGATGGGTTAATAGCAGGATAGTAAAAGTGCTGCAGAGGCGACAT
This sequence comes from Andinoacara biseriatus, assembly GCA_015108635.1. Lineage (NCBI taxonomy): Eukaryota > Metazoa > Chordata > Actinopteri > Cichliformes > Cichlidae > Andinoacara > Andinoacara biseriatus. Next base: position 14,395 of record VUQJ01043793.1, read on the forward strand.
TGTTGAGTTCATGTTGGTTTATGGTGCGCTGTGACCCCATTGAACGTTTTATAGAGAAGTGTGTCTATCATGGGATAAGGGTAGCATAAAGAGGACTGCACAACAAGTAACCATAAAAGCCTGGTAAGGACTTTGAGGGCCTCTACAGAAAAGAGACCTCAGGAGCAAGTTTGAAATGAAATCCGATTCACGGAAAGGCAAGACTGAAGAGCTGAAGGCCATGCTGCACAACCTGTTACACGCTGCCAGGCAAGAAACAGAGATTGAGTGTCTTTCTATTCTGTGTGTAGGTGACGCGTCCCCTCAAGAATGTGGTTCTCTTCCTCTGGCCGCTCGTTTCAATTTCCCCTCTGCCTGCTTACTTCACTCGCACAGCCGAGGAGCTGTCGCTTGAGGAATCTGGAAAACACCAGCGGGGAATGAGAGGAATTTCTGCTTTTCGTTTTTCCTTAACCACCCCCTCACTCCTTTGCTCTCTTTACTTTGGACGCCTCTGCACAGCCGGGCTCTTGAGTTTTCTCTTGTTTCTGAATGCAGCCCAACAATAACAACCTCTCATAAACAATGGGGCTTGTTGATTTGGGGGTTGTGAAGGAGAGTGGCCGTTTCTGGCCTGTGCTGTCAGTTTTGCTGGCAGCGGGCCTCACGAATGGTCCTAAAAGCTCGAAAGTACAGGCTACATCGAGGACTGTGAAAGATTTAAGGGCAACTTTAAATACGCACCATCTCTGAAGGACCATAAACACATGCTTTAGTTCTTTCTTAATCTATCTTTCTTCCAGAAGGACTTTGATGGACCAAACTCTGAAAGGGGATGCTGGTCAATGTCAGGAAACCACAAAAGTACAGGGGAAAAAAAAAATGGTAGTTTTGGAATTCTCTGCTTTTACAGCACCCGTGGACACATAAAGGGAGTCTGGATCACATCGACTAGGATTTGAACAAGACGATCGTGGAGCTGTGCCGCGTCCTTTCAGCCTATGGGCAAAACACAGCCAGTCACATGTCATTTAAACAGCAACAGTTAAACCCTGCCTGCGTGACAGGGAAATGATAATACAGAGTGATGTGTCCTGGAATAACTCTGTCTCTACTGTTTCCATTTTGGAAGATGATACCACACATTGCTGGACATTGTCCCTCATCTGCTGAACCAATTTAATGACTCGCACATCAACTAAATCAAAATAAAATGTCAAAAGGGATTCCTGTGAGTGAGATGGGTAAACAAACCACTGTGTTTTATTATAATTTCCTACAGGCTGCATACCAGAGCAAAGCTTTTTTGGAAATTCAATGGTTTTTCCAAAATATCTAAGATGCACAAACAAGACATTACACAGTCCACTGCTTTTAGTAAGAACACACAGGAATGGTGCGCCATCATGTGGGCAAGAGAAGACCGGCAGGCAGCTCTAGGTTGGATTTATGGTAAAAACAACACAGTCCTTGATTTATACCCATCCCACTGTGTAGTTATGCTTTCTGCCTCTAAACACAATACATAAAAAAGAAAGCAATGCTTGTCTTTGTAAATCTTTATCATTTATTTAAGGGGTAAGTTATCACTCAACTGTCATTCACTCACGCACACACACACACACACTTATCAAAAAGATGCTCTGAGCTCAGAGTCTGCACTGGCATCAGTGTTTGGAATCAGTGAAGGGGTCACGGTGGTCATCATTTGCTCGCAGGCTTGAATGGATCAGACCATATCTTCAGACCTTCAGACAAAGAAAAGGATCCATATTGTATCCACAGTGTCATGTTAACACGCTGCCATAAAAAAAATACATTACTGTTCTCATGGGTTTAAATTTAAATAGTAGCCGAGTATGGCTCATACAAGATGAAATGCAATTATTAATAAATGTGTATTTTGGAGGGTGCAACACTTAAAATATGATATATTGCTTGTTTTTACAGTGCTGTGCAAGCATCATGAGCCACCCTTCATTTCTTTATATTTTGCTTCCAAGGAGTCAGACTTTCTTCTAATTTTTATAAAGTGGTCTTGAGCAATAGTTCTTCAGGCTTTCTGTTTCTCTTTGGCCGCTTTTTCACTCATTTTCAGTCCTTGTACCTGATCATTTTCAGAGGCATGTATGTTTGTTTGATTAAGCCGCCTAACACTGACAACTTAACATCATTAAAGCATAACAAATGCACCTAACTCAAGGGATGAACCAGTGTTGTGTCTACACATAACAGACAACTTAGCAAAGAACTAATTATAAGCACAGCCTGTCACAAAAACCCATCTTTTGTTCCCATTTCTTTAGTTCAATCTATGAAATATAACAAAGAAAGCACAGTTTGGCAGGCATAAAATATTAATTTTAAACCAATAAGGTGATTCCCAAAGAGCTATTATCTGAAAACTTGACATATCTCAGCATGTGTGGAATGTGTCCTTAAAAAAATTGAGGAAACTAGACAAGTGGAGGGCAACAGAAGTGGCAAACCTAAAAAAAATAAAAAAATAAAAACTACAGCAGATAAAAATAGTATCTGAAAATCATCTCCTTAAGAAGCAGGGAAACAAATCCAGCAAAGACCCGACACAGAACTAGAGAGATGCATCACTGATCCATCTACTGTTCAAAGAAGCCTCATCAGAAATGGCCTCAGTGGAAGGACTGGCTTCTTAATGGAGGTAAACACTGAGAAAAGGCTGAGGTATGCCAAAGTACACAAAGGCTGGACTGAAAACCAGTATCAACAAGTCTGATGAAGTGATGAATCCAAATCTGACATTTTTGGTCCAAATCATCATCAATTTTTGGGGGGGCTGCATTTCAGCCAGTGGTGTTGGAGATCTTGTCTAAATTGATGGAATTTTGAACACAAAAAAGTATCATCAGATTTCGATCCATCATGCAATAACATCTGGAAAGCATCTGATTGGCAACAGCTTCATTTTTCACCATGACAAGGATCCCAACACTGCCAGTGCAGTAAAAGCATATACCTGGACAGAAAAACACACAGTGGAACACTATCGGTCATGGATCCGCCTCCCCAGAGCTTGGACCTCAACATTACTGAAGCAGTGTGGGATCATCTTGACAGAGAACAGAACAAAAGGCAGCCAACATCCAGAGAAGAGCTTTGAATGTCCTTCAAGAAGCCTG